>PVKM010013721.1:0-29926 GCA_004027735.1 Carollia perspicillata | reverse complement strand
ATAAGAAGAAAACTCTTTGTGGAACAATGATGATAATGTGGCAAGAATGAAGAAAACGCCACATCAGTAAGATCCAAAAACAGCCCCCTCAAAAGAAAACCTCTGACCCAAGGGTATTCTCAGCCACAGCCAAGCTATCCAACCAGGCCACCCCCCAGATGCTACAGTCACTGGGAGTGAGGTCAGTACCCGCGTCTCCAGGGTGGAAATGGCCTTGGCCTGGCTGCTTCTGGCTACTGAGAGCTGCCGTCTGGTATCCTCCAAATTCTGCTCAGCAATTGTTTTCTGTAAGTGCAAAGAAGAGTAAAAGATAAAAATCCACGTATCATAAAGCGCACAAAGATAAATCTGACACCGTCCTTTGCCCTTGAGGCTGGGGCGAGAGAGTAACAAACAAATTATGTAATAGAACGCCGTCTACTCACAAGGAGGAGCACAGAGCAGGAGAGCTCGCGGCCTCAGGGAAGTGGGGGGCTTCCTAATTCATAGGTGGCAGGGGCGGGGTGGGGGGTGCTGCACCCAGACACAGGGATGACCACTGAAGGTGTGAAACTGCCTGGACATTCAGGAGCTACAACTCGCCAAAAGATAAGAGTGATGGTGGCTTCTGGTCAAGAAACCAGACTGGAAGGCGGGGCAAAGAGCCAGATAATAGAAGCTTCCTATGCTGCAGAACGGAGTTTGACTTTAATTCTGTAGGCAATAGTTTTCAAAGTGGAGTTGTCCAAACACTGGCATTAAAACTTATAATACTTTGTTAAACTTGAGGCTTTGGTCCAGGCTAATTACTCTAGAAATCAGAATTTCTGAGTGTAGGGCCAGAGATACATATACTTTTAACCAACTCCCCAAGTAATTCCTATACACGCTAAACTTTAATAATAATGATGGTGGCACAATAATGGTTATAATATTAACAGCTGAAATATATTAAGACCCCACTAGGTTGTAAGCCTCATTCCAAGCACTTCACATACTATATAACTCATTTAATCCAAGTATCAACCCTATGCATTTGGTACAATTAATAACTCTGTTTTAGAGAAAAAAATACAAAGAGATTACATTACTAGCTCTAAGTCACTAGTAAACAGTAGAGGTGAGACACGAACCTAGTCTGGCCCAGACATCCATTTATACTCTAGAACCCACAGTGCATGCACTGCCGACCCTGGGGAGAGGAACCATGGGAGATCTCCCCACGGTTTAGGAAGAGCAGTCTGGCAGCACTCATGGAGGGCTGTGTCAGACGGTGCAGGAGGGCAGGCTGACACTGGTGGGGCGGTCCCGAGACTTCTAACATGAGCTAGGCTAGAGTTGCTGGAAGCCCTCAAGGACAACAGTGGCAGTAGAGATAGAAACTAACTGAAGACAGAAAGTGAGGGTCTAATCTAGGCCCAAGGCCTTGGCTTTGTCCCCTTTGTCATGGTGAGGCCCATGACTGGTACAGAAGAGGAGGCGAGAAATGTGGGCAGACAAGGAGCTCAGACCCAATGAGAAATCAAGTTCACCTACACCACTGGGCAGAAGGTCAGCCTTCTCAACAGCCTCCCTCAGCTAAGGAGAGTCCACTTACCGCCCAAGGCAATTTTGCTCAAGGCAAAGGCAGAGGGTAACTGTCTTCCTTGGCCAATGGAAAGTGGGAAAGGGAGAAGCGAACAGAGCAGTACCAGACAGTCCAAGTGGGGCAAATCCCTAGGTGGGGCTCACTGGTGATCAGGACGCTATTTACTCATATGCATCTCTGAGCAAAGCTTTCCCTGAGGAAGACATGCCACACACAGGAGACATGAGGCTGTCTCCTGCTGCAAGCAGGACAACCAAAAGCCAGAGGGAGTGCTCCTCTCACCGAGCTGTGTGCAGACTCTCAGGATCTGAAACTCTAGGGTTTTACGGAACCTCCTGCCCCACACTGGCCGGCCCGCAGAGACTTCAGTACCTCTTTCAGGAGTTCCTGCGCCTGTTCTTCTCCTGATAAGTTCTGCTCCAGCCTCTTCTCTAAGGACGCAACTTTCTCCTGGAAATGGGTGATGAGCTTTTCTTTCTCTTGAGTTTCAGCAGTGGCCTGCAGGTGAAAGCAGAGATGACGTTACACTATAAAGCCTCTCTCCCTCCCTTCCTATCTCCTCTAGGACCACCGCGTTTCCCTGAAATTGTTCTCAACTGCATTCCAGAAGAATATCCAGCCAGGAAATCTTCCCTGAAAATGGGATAACAAAGATACAAAATCAGCACCCAGTGCCACCTAGGCATCCAGTTCTGAACCTTGTTCACCAGGAGGCAAACGCCTGCCCCAATTTAAGCAACCCAGGACAGCCCAGGAAGGAGCCACGCTTCTGCCTCTGTGGAATCCAGCCTGGACCCTGGGAAGATGCTTCTCCTCCTTAAAATGACTAGGTTCACTGAGACGATTCACTAGCTAAAGGAAGGTGGCTCCTCACCCTCATCAAGCATGTGTTTAATTCCATTAACCCCGACTCCAACATCTTTACCCCAATACCAAAACCCAGCAGAGACAATCCCGTGCAGGAAGCTCCCTGCCAGCCCCACGATGGCCCAAAGAACCATGCTCCTGGAAGCGTGGGGCTGGATGAAGCAGCAGTGATGCCAGTGCAGCTGCCTTAATGCCGAAGAGAGAACTTCTGCAACCAAAGATGACACACGCCCTGGCTCACACAGGGACCACGAGCGAGCTGCTGTGCATCTCACACCTCCGCCCTAGACCAACGGCTGCCCAGCTCTTTATTCCAGTCTACTGCTCCAGCTCTGACGGAAGTGGTGGGTTGGGGCCGGGTGAGCGGTAATATTATGCAAGGCAGAGAACACAGAAGGCAGAGGGAATTTAACAGGAAGGAAAAGCTAAGCTTTTGCCACATCGACCCATCTTTATGGGTCTCTTACTAATAACGTTAACAGCAGTGACAGTAATGATTATGATAGCTTGGAACAGCAGCACCAGCAGCTGTAGTTTTCAGAACATGTGCAAGCCTGCCCCACTGCCACTAGTCCTCACAACCACCCCTCACCGTGTCCCTTTACAGGGAAACTGAAGCGTAAGGACTAAGCCTAGTCCTTAGTGATAGATAACGGATTCAAACCCAGATCTTCTGGGTCTAAAGCCTGTATTCATTCTACTACATATCAATCCTTTCCAGTGAAACCAGAACAAACAAGCCTGATACCAGTCACTTTGTCAGGCAGGGCTGGGAACAGAAGAGAATCGGTTGTCCATTTCCACTTAGACTCTGCACACCGTATCCCACGTGGAGTCCCCTTCTCCACTCGGGCTATTTTAACGCAGGCCCTCAGCTCCTAATGTGCTACAGCTCACATCACATTTAATGGTGTGGTGAGGAACCTCAAAGCTTTCCCACTAAGATCAGTTACAAGGCAAGGATGTCCCCTCTCACCACTCCTATTTGACACTGTACTGGAAGTCCTTGCTAATGCAATAAGGCAAGAAAAGAAAATAACAGGTATACAGATTAGAAAGGAAAACATGAAAACTGTATTTGCAGATGACATGATCATCTGTGTAGAAAATCCAAATGAACTGACAAAAAACACCCGTGACTAATCAAGGCTGCGGGACACAAGGTGGTCTGTGACTCCAGGTTAGATGGAACCCGATGCCCTCTTACAGGACCTCACCGTGTCCTGTGGTCTTCCTTCACAGCATGTGTAACAGTTTGTAATCACATACTTCTGTGAGCACTGATTAATGTCCGTCTTCCCTGCTAGACTATCAGCAGTGTCCATTTTGTTCATCACAGCATTTCTAACACTTAGCACAGCACAGAGCCTGGCATATAATAAAGCTCAAATCACATTTTTAGAATGAGTGTGGGAACTTAGTATTACCAGCGTCTGGACAATTAGTTTTCCCAATTATAAAATGGATAGTTCTAATTGATATCAATGGGTCCCTTCAATCCCAAAGTTTTGTATCTGTCATCCCCTCCACGCCCAGCCCCCAAATGTATTCTGTACCCTTCTGCGTTCTTTGCCTCCTGCTGTCCTGCCCATCCTTGAAATTCCAGATCCTCCAGGAAGAACTCCCTGACTACTGTGCTGGAAACGCACTCTCCTACAGCGTGCCTTTGAATGTGAAAAATCTGTTTCATTTACTTGGGACCTGCTGAGTTGTGAATGTTTTTCTCATTGGTCACAGGAGGTTTGAGTTCCATACTGAAGTTGTAAGCCTCTAAAAATGAATGTTGCAGGAGTCTAAATTTTCAGTTCACTGAGGACAGAGACCTTGTATCACAGTCATTCATCTGTGTAAGATCTATTTACTGGGTGCTCTGTGTTGTGAGGCAAAAGCCTAGGACAGGCATGAGTTTTAGCTGTCACTTAGTGGATAAATCTGAACAAGGAGTATCACCTGCCGTAGTTTCCGGTTAGGTGTCTGTAAGTGTGCTGTACTTAGCTGGAAGGGGCACA
The DNA here is from genome assembly GCA_004027735.1 of Carollia perspicillata. NCBI lineage: Eukaryota > Metazoa > Chordata > Mammalia > Chiroptera > Phyllostomidae > Carollia > Carollia perspicillata. Next base: position 25,483 of record PVKM010013721.1, on the reverse strand, counting down.
CAGACTTCTATTTACGTGAATCTGACTGCACTGTAACGGTGTTGCAGTCCCCCTTGCATGTGAGGTTGGTAGTTCCCAGGGGGTACGGGTAGCATGCATGGAGCGCCCTCTAGGGGGTGTGCTGTCACAGCAGGGGAAGGGCTGGATTGTGAGTGTCGGCATTCAGAACCCAGGGTTCAGGAAAGCTCCAAGTCCTCCAATGCACAGGACAATCACACAATACAAACTGTTCTGCTCAAAACGGCGATAAGCAAACCACTGAGAAACACTACTTTACAATCAACAATGTTACTAGTGTTCGTTTTTATATTCTCAGAATTTAGCACATACCTAGAGTAGGAGGGCAACAAATGCATGCTGGGCAAAAGAGAAAAGAAATTGTAATGATATCATTTATGTGTTTTCGAACACGCTGGAGTAGAGTGAGGAATGTCAAATGTACAGCTTGGGCCCTGTCAACCATGACTATGGCATTTTCTTGTGCTCAGGGTCCCTCACGTAGAATTTTCAAACATACTTGAGTAGGCCAAATGGCGTGCTCTGAGAATTCCTGTCAGGCCAACACTGACCTCCTCAGTTTAGCCGTCCTTGCCCAACTACGTGGCCACGCCCCTGTGAACAAGGCCTGGCTAGACCAGGAACTAGGCAATGCGGGGTGCATGAGAGCCAGGCTTCGGGAACCGTCCCGAGGTGGAAACTTCTGATAGAATTGGTTTTCAACCCATTCCCGAATCCTAGAAACTGAGTCTACTCCTAGTGCTCCCTTTACCTTTTTGTGTTTTGTATGTATGTATGTATGTATCTATAGAGAGAGGAAGGGAGAGGAGCACTGATGTAAGAGAGAAACACCTATCAACTGCCTTTCATTTGCACCCCAACTGGGCACCAAGCCCACAAACCAGGCGTGTGCCCTGACTGGGAATCGAACAGGCGACCTTTTGCTCTGAGCAACAATGGATGCCCAACCGACAGAGCCACATGGGTCTGGGCTGTTCATATTTTTATTTTCTGTTTCTGTTCGACTTACCTTTTGCAAATCAATGGAAAGCTGCTGAATGAAAGCTTGGAGCTCTTGTTCCTTTTGCTCCAGGGCTGTGACCTTATTTTCCACATCTGCTTTTGAAGCTGTCACAAGATCTCTTCATTGAAAGAAAGCAGATAATGAATACACTGGGATATCTTATCTAATACACACTCTTCTGCAGAAAAAATACAGTGGTTCTTGAGATGGCAGGGCTGCACACATTCACCATGCAGAGATTATCAATGGAGAAGATTCCCTGGCCCTCTCTGAAGCAGAAGCCCAGAGAGAAAAATTCCACCCAGGTTTAAGCAAGAAATCCCGATCAATGCCTTTGGTTTCTCAATAGCTTAGAAACTAAAATATACTGAATTGCTCGGCACAGTTGAAGGAGTTCTGAGCTTAGGGAGGTGAAAGGAAATGAGAGTTTGGGGGTGGGGGGCCTGAGCCCTAGGCAGAGAAGGGCAAGCCCAGAACCCGTGCCAGAACTGAGATCAGAAAGTGCTGCAAAGAGTAATGGGGAATGGTGGGCGGGTTATAGCCAGAGCTGCACTAACACCGCTTCCCATGGGCCCCACAGACCAAGCAAGAACCTCTGCTCTTCCAGCGCTGAGCAGTGTCTCTGCAATTCTTCTAGCTTCTGCCTTAAGCCTGATGACAGCTGACTGGAAGTCATCAACTCCTCCCGGGCGCGACTGAGTTCTCTGGTTTGTGCCTCCAACTCTTGCTCCATTTTCCCCAGACTTTCTTCTTTTTTTAAAAGCTGACACAAAGATAAAGTTTCACTGAGCCACTACTAAGAAATACAATTAAAAATAAAAATCTGGACCAATAAGCCAAACTTTCATTGCATTTTTGTGGGCTTCTAAGTGGCCTTATAATGCCCAGCAGTAAAAATGAAAAAAAAAAGAAAATCAAACCGAACTTTTCCACTTTAATAAATTGAAAAAATAAAAATATGATTAATATCAAAGACTACTGGGCTATGTTTATCAGTACTGGGAGGGTGATGACTAGCAAAATCAGAATGATTAATAACCTACTCAGTATTCAGTGCCTACAACAAAAATGCACACCATGTGTTTTACTTTGCTTAGCTCCTGTTGCTGGAACCCCTCTAGTTCATCCATTTCGTCTCTCCTTTGGAAAAGATTCAAACTCTGGTTCTTCATTTCCTGTAACTGAGCTGTCAGGAACCTTTTCTCCTATGTGGAAGAAGAAGACATGAACTCAGGCAACCAAGACATTAAAATCATATTATGTAAGCAGAATTCATGTTTTTTTTTAAAGATTTTATTTATTTACTTGTTAGAGAGGGGGGAAGGAAGGGAAAGAGAAATAACAATGTGTGAGAAATATAGCAATTGGTTGCCTCTTGTGTGCCCCCAACTGGGGAACCTGGGCTGCAACCTAGGCATGTGCCTTGACTGGGAATTGAACCTGTGACCTTTTGGTTTGCAGGCCAACACTGAATCCAATGAACCACATCAGCCAGGGACAGAATTCTTAATAAAGGAAAATCTTAAGGAAATCTCTTGGCAGTAGATAATAATATATTGACAATAGAAAGCTTTACAGTAATATGACCAATTTGCCATTACCTATAAATTCTTTAAGTTAAAAATAAATGTTTTAAATGTTGCGAACAAGGGCAATAAGAACAATTACTTAACACTTTAAGCCTTAAGTCTGACTAGCAGCTCTGGATATCTATTTTACACATCTATTCTCAGTGACAGACTCAACTGGCTGAATAACATTAGTAAGTGGAGCAAGACCGAATGCTCTTGAAAAGTTAGATGCATTTTAGAACTGATTTCAGTTAACAAGTCAACAAAAACTAGACATGACTGGTGTCAGCAGATAACAGTTTACTACATGACAGCTTCCCGAAAAAATTCCCTTAGGGACAAACACTACTGTTGCAGTTTCCAATTCCTGATTGAAAAGAAATTAAAACAGCCTAAAAATAACGTTTCCAAAAATCACAGTGGCTACGCAGTGTCTCATGAGTCTTTCCCAGTCTAAAACACTTCCCAATGCCTCCTCTCAGCGGGGAGGGAGAGGAGAGACAAGCTCCTTAGTGAGCTGGACTAGGTTTTACTTAGTGCAGTCCTATATGGATCTCCCTTTACCATAATTTTCAAAGATAAAAAATAGTCCAATCATAATAGTTTCTTTTAGGATAAGAATACTTTGACTTAACCCACGTCACCATAGTTAAGAAAACTACCATTAACACCATGTTTCGAGCTGTTTTTTTAGGCACACTTTCTTTGGGAGATAGCCTGACTTTTCTGTAACTCTTTCCTTATACATAAATATGTTAAAGTATTCTGACTCAATAATCAGATTTCTACAGAACACACAAAGAAAATCACTGGCTTAACTTTGGTGTTTTATGTCAAGAATAAAGCAATAATAAAGTTCATCTGTTAAATAAAACTAACAGTAAATACATTTTGCAACTTAATGTATCAATCTAAGAAGTAATTTTTCTACCATGAAGAGTAACTTAGGAGCACTCAATGAAAACAAGGAATGACTCAAGTAGCAGCACGTAATGCAGGCTGAGGACGCTGACTACTGATTATTTTAAATTAAAATGTTTTTCTAAGACGAATACCATATGATTTCACTCATGTGTGGAATCTGATGAACAAACAGAACTAACAAGGAAAGTGGGGACAGACTCATAGATGGGGAGCAGGATGACAGGTAGCGGGGGCACAGGGGAAAGTTAGGGGATGGAGGGACTGAGCCAAAAGGAAAAAGGACTCATGGACATGGACAACAGTGTGGTGATGGCTGGGGGGAGGGCGATATAACGGGACCATAGAATAATGGGAAAAATACAATAAAGATGTTTTAAAAATTAAATTAAAAAAGTTAGAACATTTTCCTAATTGTAGCCTTGAAATCCCATCTTCCTGCTCACGTCTGCGGGCCAGGATTCCCTCAGGCACCTACACAGTGCTGGACGAGCCCTGGGGCTGGGATAATCAACCTTCCTGGTCTGCTCATAGCTGTAGCTGACAGGCTCTCTCATCTGCTGGACACTGAGCTTGGAGGAATGCCCTCCTCTCACTGTCTCCTCAAAAGGGTTCCTAAGTGTCAGTCAGGGTCCCAGCAAGAAAACAGATGGTAGACTCAAATTAGGTATTTAGAGAAAAGTTTAGTAAAGCGACTTCTCAAAGCTGTGGGCAGAGTAACAAAACTCAAAAGAGAAAATGTGCTAGTAATAGATAGGCATGAAGGGGCAAAGGGATGAAGAGGTTACAAGAAACCCAAAGGGAGAAACTGTCAAGAGGGGAAACCAAAGGTGCGACTCAAGCAGTGACCTTTGGCCATGGGACACAACCAACCTGAAGGGAGCCCACGTGGAGGCTGGGAACTAAACATTCTGACCCCAGTCTTCTTCCACACACAGTTCTCCAGTCCTCCCCCCGGGGGGCCCAATCGGAGGGGAAAGGGCAAGGGAGCCCTCCTGAGGAGCTCCTACCAGCCTTCGGGCATGCCGAGAAAGTTCAGAGAGGGGTAGGGAGTATGCTGGGAGGGGCCTGCCCCCCACAAAAGCCTAAGACATGAGCTTTTCAAGTCAGCAGCTGGATCCCAAGGGGCAACACAGTTATCAGTGTCCCGGACACTGCAGAAACCATTTCTAAGCCCATAGAAAAGGCCAACATTCACGACGAGGCAAAAATAAAGATGAACGAACCTTTTCAAGCTGATCCACTTTTTCTGACCATTCCTAAAACAAAACAACAAAAAAGTACAGTTTCCAGGGAAGAGTATCAATAATAGCAAGATTTTCAGAAAACAAAACAACCTACCACTCCCCTCCCCAAAGCAACCCAGCAACCAAACAAAGCAGAACATCTTTTAAAACCCATGAAGTTGGCTTAATACTAAGAAAGCCAAGAGTCCTAAAGGAAGATGAACTTTATAAAAGCTTCTAGAACACAAATACAAGCCTGCACATGTTTCCTAGGTAGACACCCACACAAAGCTATCTCTGCTGCTCAGATGCAGCTGTCCAGCTTATTCCCGAGTGTCTTCCGTGAGTATTACTATGATTTCTCGTCCGTGAGTATTATTACTATGATTTCTCGGGATGGGTAGTTCGGACCAGCAGAGTTGGTAACTCTGTAACTGTTTAGAAAGTAATTTACTGAAGGGGAAAGTCTTCAGCAGCCCCTAATAGTTATTTTCTTTCTTGCCTTGATTTTACCAATATGTTTCATGCCATCTGGTGTAAGTTAATAGAAAAGGGATTATGCCCCTTATTCACAAATCATTGAACAGGGGGAAAATGCCTGCTGGTACAAAATGCCCTATACCAAGTGCCTACAATCAGAATCTACCAATTTTAGATCATTTCTTCATTTATAGACACTCATACCTTAGTTTGCCACTAAGTACTGGTGAATGATGTTTCTTCTGTCTAGTAAATGTCCTACTTGACAAATATACACTTTAAAACCAACCAACCAAATGACCCCCCCACCTACTGCAGGTAAATCATACATTTTCTTAAATGCAGTAATATAATATTGATAAATTTTCCGTCTTAATTAATAAGGATTACCATTATACCTTGATGCTTATCTTAAATTTAAAATGACATTGCACAAAATATACCTCATGATAGCTAGTAATAGCACTATTTTCCCTTCTTACTGTCGCTCGCTCATTGAGCATCTTAAAACAGATGATTCTAATGAGATTACAGGCATTCCCTTCTATCTAGCTGGCTGGAGCTGAAGAAACTTAGGAGCCTGAGATGATAAGAACCATGCACATCACGGAGGATGGCTAACTTGAAAGTATCTTCTCCAGCATAAAAGGCACATGTTTGAGTGTAGGTTTTGAGGCAGGCTTGCAGAGGACAGAGACCGTTTTCCTTGTCTGGGGCTCGCCACCAGATTATGGACACACAATTTCCCTTTTCCGTTTTACAAAGTTACACAGTTGCAGACTAATATTCTCGCATTCTGGACACATTTCACGATTATAACTGTAAAGTTTCTTGATAATATCCCACCCTGAGGCCAAATGAAATCTTGAAGAACATATATAACAGCATTCCTTTCCTCCTAGGTTGTAAACATTTTCTACCAGGTTCACACCATGATTTTTAAAAATCTTGTCACTAAGTGAAATCTTTTCACCAGTCTTGGGCAGCGTCACATGTAAAATACCTGGTCCTTTCTGGCTAATGCCAAAGCCAGTTCTTCTGCCATTTTGGCTCTGTTGGCTTGGAATGTCTCATTCTGCTCTTGAAATTTCCGCATGGAAGCTGTTAACAAATAGGCTTTTTTTGAGACATGGAAATATTTCAGAAACAGTATGACAAATAACCCATGTGATTTACTTTACAACTGTTACCTAACCAAAAAAGCTGAGGTCACATAAGGGAATTATGAGCCTGGCAAAAACCTGATCCATCTCGACTTCCCCAGAATCTTTTTGGCCTTAGTAATAGACCACCGTTGTTTGTTTGTTTGTTTCCTATTTTTTTTAAATAGTCAAGTATATACATTTAGGAAGATGCCAAAAGGTAACTTCTTAAATGGCACAATGACAGAGCACTGAATTAGGTAAGGTACCAGAAAGCGCTAATACTGTTGCTAAGTCATGACTATTACCACTCAACAGAATTAAAAACAAAAACAAAAAGCAAAGCAACACACAAAAACCTATCTCTTTCACTTTGTTTTCCTTTAAAAATATTTTTAGTATGTATTATATCAATAAAAAATAACTTTCTACTTCAGGCAGCATCTCCTTGGATTGAGCCCAACGAAGCACACATGAGACAGGGCAGAATGAACAAAACACACGTTCTGCTGTGGGAGGAGCAGGGGCAGGCAGAGGTTTCCCCCCGTTTCTGAGCAGAACAGGGATGGAGCTATGGCCAGAACCAAAGTCTCCCAATCTAGGTCCAAAAGCCAGGTACCAGATTTTGCCAATACACTGGCCAAATGGATGGACACAGTCAATAATGACCTTCTCCTAAGAAGCATGCCCATAAGGTAACATAAATACCAAACAAATATTATTATATATCAACCTGATTAAGAAATACTGTAAACTACTCATAAAAATTTGAACTATGGCAAAGTGAAAAACTTAACTATTCACTATTTCAAAAAACTAAACCCTAAAAGGATTTTTTGAAAAAAGGAAAAAAAATACGTACAATCCTGATGTTTTTCTAACGCAATTTCAAGCTTCTCTTTTATCTTCTGCAAGTTTCGGACCTGCTCAGCATAGTCTTGGGTGAGGAGGATGACGCACATACCAAGAATGGACAAACATCAGGAAAGGAAGTTAATTAAACAAAAAAAATGAGTGAAAATGATGATGATTTTCTCAGCCTGAAAACCATTCCTGTTAAGGAAAGCTAGGCAGATAGCTTCCCATTAACGATGAACAACACAGGCAAACAGGTATAGTACAAATTGTGCACGGTATAGATGAATACGGACAGGCAGATTTTTCTAGCCTTGATAAAGAACAAGACTGGGCCTGGTTTGGTCATCAGAAATTCCCTGTTATGAAAACCAGTAATATCTCATTATTTAATTTCAAATCTCAGTTTTCACTTCCCCTTCCAGTCTTAGCAAGACAGACCAGAGGGAACTCACTAGATACTCACAGTCCACACGACCGAGCAACAGTGGTTAGGGCCACGCAGGCACCTTACCACAGGACTGCCTTTACAGTGAAAGTGCTTCAAGTTTAGGAAAGCCAGCTTCCTTTCTACACAGGAACTGAGCTGCCTGTGCCACTTCACAGGTGAAGGTCAGACTTAATTACCTGGGTGGGCGCAGTGGAGAAGGAGACAGGCGTCAGTTCAAATCCTGACTATGTCAGTCCTTAAGCAAGTGACTGATCCTAAGTATCAGTTTCCTCATTTATCAAATAACGACATTAACTGTACCAGGTGCAAGCCTCATGCACCTGGCACACAGGGCTCAATAAAAGGGAGCTGCTAGTGTTGTTGTTATTCACACCGAGCCTGCAGGAGGCTGCCCAGGACATAAGTGGACTCAGGAAACGGCAGTTCTCTTCCCTGTCCCTTCCTCTCTGGCATAAATCAAACCTAGACTATTCTCCCTTCTATATCAGGGAGGGTACCTATTATTTTATAGGTTTCCTCACAACATTCAACAAATGTACAATTATTTCACCTGTGTTACTGGTATTATTTACACTAGAGGGCAAGAGGAGAGTAACAGCAGGGTTTAAAGCAGCTGTAATTAAAAGTATGGCCTCCAGTATCAAGCAAATCTGAGTTTGGACCCCGGCTCTGCCACCTACAACGTGTGTGGCCTTAACCTCACTATGTCTAGTGCGGCCACCTACCGTGGGGACAGAATGAGGCAGTGGACTAACTGGAGGCTGTGAACTGCACTATGGACCTTTGATAACCGCACATACACAGCGATTTCACATAGAGTTCGGTGAATTTTGCAGTCTACTGCTTTCACTCCAATACAATGGGCATATGGCCAAGGGACAAAAAGAAACACAGAAGCCGAGGAGCACTTCACAGAATGAAACTTTCAGAATGTGTCCCCTGGCAGAAACCAACATAAGAACTCACAACTCTACCACAAACATGACCAGCTCAGGCAAAGGATATAATGGGAGTTGTGTAAATTGTGAAGTGCACACAAAAGACACAGTGAGAATTACTGCTCCCATACAGGTGCCAAAGTTAGAAATACTATTGAAAAGTGGCCCCCACACCAGAAAGACACTTACATAGGTGATGCGCAGCTGTAGGAAGTGGCAACATAGCACCAAACACCTCTGGTGTTGAAGAATCCAAAGTCTGCTGGTCATTCCCTGTAAATGGTATCCTCTGCCCCTCTCCACCCAAAAGCAAGTTATGATAATGGCTAAAAAAGATGGTCAAATCTATTCTACACATATTCTTAATGGCTTTAATATTCGTGGCTAGAAACCTCAGGAGCGGAAAAATCAAGGTTTTTTTTAAACCTTAAAACCCAGTTTTGAATTTACGCTATGCAGTACCCTAACAAAAGAAGGAAAAAAGAGGTACAAATTGCTCCTTTTTTTACTAAGAAGATCAAAATACCTCAAAATAAATAGCAGGTTACGCTACATTACTATAAAAAGGGAGAGATGGATGGTCAAGGCAAATTTCCTGTGTTTGCTTTTTATTAATCCTTAGACATACCAGAAAGCCTGGCCTCTAATTTCCGTATCTGTTCATTTCTTCTCAAAAGCTGAGACGACAGATCTTCCCTGGAGCTGCTTCCATCAGAAGCCTGTTGAGATAGACGCAAGAAGAGGTCATATTCACACAGGCGGTTTCGGAGTGTGAGACCACAGTACTGAACCAGAAAACAATGACTCTCCTTTTAGGTTTGGTTACACTTTGTGATCACTGAAAAGCCTCTTAACTTAGCTGGGCCCTAGCTTCTCAACCTACAAAGTAGAAACAACACTATATCCATGTATAGTTGAAAGAGAAAAGATGCTAAGCAGATAAATTGTGTGTGTGTGTGTGTGTGTGTGTGTGTGTGTGTGTGTGTACATACTATCAGAATAAAGGGTGGTGAACAAACGCATTATGATCTTATTACACCAAGTACCTAATATAAAATATGTGTTTTCAGTGATAAAAACGGAAATCACTGTATTTTTCTAAAGGTAAAATCCCAGGATAAAGAGGGGAAGGCTGGTCTGTGATGAAGAAACCATCAATGACATTGATTAAGTTTCAGTATCTTCATCTATAAAACAAAGGGATGTCAATCTAAAGCTCTAAAGAGCATCAACAATTTTAGCAGATAATGCACATTGAATTTATCAATATATTAATGAGACATCAATTTTCTCCAACAATCTACATTGTCTTAAAGCACACGGGCACTTTTATTACTTTAGGCACTGCTTACTATTGCTAATGAAGAACTTGCTTTATTATCACCTCAATTATAAATTTTTTTTTAAATACAGAAGAGTAAATGGTTTAGTGAATATTCTCTACTTCCTGTGACAACTGCTGATGTTTTCCCACATTTGCTCCATCAATTTTTATCTCACTAAAGTTCTTTAAATAAAAGTCACCATGGCATTTCAACCTAAATATTTTAATAAATTCTTTTTTAAAACACAAGATTTTATTTATTTTTAGAGAGAAGGGAAGAGAGGGAGAAAGAGAGGGAGAGAAACATCAGTGTGTGGTTGCCTCCCACATGTGTCTGCCACTGGGGACCTGGCCCACAACCCAGACATGCGCCCTGACTAGGAATCAAACCTGTGACCTTTTGGTTCACAGGCCACCACTCAAACCACTGAGCCACACCAACGAGGGCTGATACACATTCCTAAAATATAAGGACATTTTCCTTTATAACCACAATACCATTATCACACCTAACACAACTAAAAATAATAGCACCTAATATTATTACGTTTCCCCATTTCATTCCCAACAAGTCTTTAGAGGTAGTTGAACATTTCACCCTAAATCATTTACCTATCAACCAACATTTACAGAGACTCAGTACACTGTACAGTTAAAAGGGAGTCTCTGCAGGCAGAAGGTCCAGGTTACAGTCCCGTCTTCACCACATATAAAGTGTAGAACTTGTGCCAATTACTAGCTTCTCTGTGCATTGACTGCATACATGAACTATGACAACAAACATGATGCCCTTCACAGAACTGCGAGGAGGAGTAATAAGTCGATACAGGTCAAGCCCCTAAAATGCAGCCAGGCACATAGCTGGTTTTAATACCCATCATCTATTATCAGTATAAGTTACGATTATCACTGCTGGTGAGACATCCTATTCTCAGCACTGGGTGTAGTGGTAAAACAAAAAGTCCTTACCTAAAACGGCACTGGCTGCAGCAACTACTAATTTTGACGTGCTTGTTAAGAGCCAGCCAGTACACTACGAAGTGGGTGTTTCAATTGTATTTTTTCCATCACCATTTATCCCCACTACATCCTCTTCCTCCTGCCCCACTCCCCTAGCCCCGCAATCACCACACTGCTGTCCATATAGCAACTTCTAGCTGTGAAATGCTTGCTAAGAGGCAGGCATGACATTACGAAGCATTTTATATACTGTGCGGAAAAAAGTTAACATCACAGGCCCGAGACTGCTATTCTTAGCAAGGCCTGCTTGCAAGGTCAGCCCTCAGCTGGCCTATGGGAACTTAGATTTTCCAAAGGTTCCTACTATTCCTAATAAGAATGGCTCATTATACTCTAAACTGATTGTGCAAAAAGATATGGCTTATGCTAACCTCTGACTTCCTTCCGGGAGTCTGAAATTTTGGAAAATGCTAGGCAGAGGATGCCTCTGTGACTAGTTTCCCAATAAAATCCCCGGGCACTGAGACTCTTAGGAGCTTCGCTGGCAGACAACACTTTACCCTGCGCAGTCACAAATCACTGCTGAGGGAATTAATTGTCCTGTGTCACCCACTGGGAGACGACTCCTAGAAGTTTGTGCCTGGTTTCCCCCAGGCTTTGCCCCACACACCTTTTCCCTTGGTTGGTTATGCTTTGCATCCTTCCACTGTAATAAATGACAGCAGTCAGTAAAACTAGATGCTGAGGCCGTGAGTCTGCCTAGTGAATAACTGAACCTATGGGTGAACCTCAGGGACACGACACCTACTTTAAGAGAATGGTTCCGACCCACTGTTACAGAAGGGGAAACTAAGGCACAGAAAAGTGAAGGAACTTGCCCAAAATCACACAATAATGATGGAGGCAGGGAATCAAATTCAGGCCTCACTCCATAACCTCCCCTGAGTTCCCAACTGTTACACTCTACTGCCTCTCATAAAGCTCCCAGTTCAGTGGGAGAGACAAGCAAATCATCAACGACAAGGCAATGCAACAGGTGTCTGACAGGGGTAAGCAGGAGGCCAGGGACCGAATTCAGCCAGGAGGGATAAAGGGTAGAGGGATGAGAGGGGCAGGTCCGGTCCAGGGGACCTCCTGGAAGTAACATGTGCACCAGTCTTGAAGGATGCACAAGAGTCTGTCAGACGGACCCAGAGTGAAAGGATGACACAGGAGACGTTCCAGAGAATGGGAATTGCATACACAAACATGTAGGCATGAAGGAATGTTGCCCATTCCAGAAAGTACAGTAAGTTCAATGTGGCTACAGCACAGGGTGTAGGAAAACAGTGACATGAGGCTGGACAGACCATGACTGTTCACCATTATACTACAATAATGAGTTTGCCCTTCCTCCTGAAGAGGGTGCGGAAGCCACTGAGGATTTTTAAGCTCTGGAGAGACACGAATGTATCTACTTTGGGGAGTTACTTAGGACAGGAAGCCCAGATAGATTACTGCCTTTGTCCAAGAAACAAACACAACCTGAAATAAAACGGAAGTGAATGTACCGCTGGCAAATCGGGTAGAGAGGGCAAGTTTGAGACATTTAGGAGATGGAAGCCGAATACCCGCTAACTGACTGGACACCAAGAACCAAGGAGGAAAGAGTCTAAAAAGCCTCCATTTCCCGTTGGCGACCTGGGGGATGAAGGTGCACATGTGGAAATGGAGTTACTGACTTTAGTTTTGTTTTAGAATTTGAGACACCAGAGGAAAAATATCTAGTTGGAGAAACATACGCAGCAAGATATAAGTGTCTGAAGATAGGGAGGGATCAGGATGTGTGTGTGTGTATATATACACACATATATGTATGTATATGCATGTGTGTGTGCATGTATATACGCACACACACGTGTGTGTGTGTCTGTGTGTGTAAAGTTCAAATCAATTACTTTAAAAGTCTCAGGGCTAAGTACTTCCTGAATTGAGGCCAATCTGGATGTCCGGAATACATGTGAGACGAGAGCCTTCATTTAGCATGTCAGCATGCAGGTATTTCCGCCACAGAACTCAGAACTGAAACTGTACCTTTCAGCCTGGTGATCAAATTTGCATTTATATTTCCTGTTAATTATAGCAGCCAATGATAATTTAGATCTGGTAATCTTATTGTTTCACCTCGATAACCTAATAGCTTCTGCCACGTAATCTGACCCAGACAGGTAGTATAAGAAAGGAGGAGGAAGACTCATCTGACCATGGAAACGACTCAAGTGTCTATCACCAGGAGTAGACAGAGATCAACTGTCTTCAAATGCTGGAATCTTATATGGCAGTAAAAATAAGTGAACCACAGCTTCATATAACACAGATGAATTTTAGAAACATGAAAACTCAACAATAAGCAACACTAAACAACAAACTGTTTGACTATATGCACATCTGGTAGGATATTTTAAACAGTAAGGGAATGATAACACAACATTTGGGATAATGGTTATCTGGAAAGGATGAGGGGAAAGAGAATTGGGAAGGAGTATACAAGTGGTTCAACAGTATTGCCCTGGCTGGTGTGGCTCTGTGGACTGAGTGCCACTTTGTCTTGGGAACCAAAGGGTTGCCAGTTTGATTCCCAATCAGGGCACATGCCTGTGGTATGGGCCAGGTCCCCAGTACAGAGCGCGCGAGAGGCAACTGTACACTGATGTTTCTCTCCTTCTCTTTCTCTCTCCCTTCTCCTCTCTCTGAAAAGAAATAAAATCTAAAAAAAACCCCCAAAACAGTACCAATAATGTTCTAGTTCTTTGGGTAGGAGACAGATTAACAAGCATTCATTTTTAAAAATTATTTATTTATTTTTAGAGAGAGAGGAAGGGAAGGAGAAAAAAAGGGAGAGAAACATCATTGTGTGGTTGCCTCTTCTGTGACCCCTACCGGGGACCTGGCCTGCAACACAGGCACGTGCCCTGACTGCAAATCGAACCAGTGACCCCTTGGTTTGTAGGCCGGCACTCAGTCCACTGAGCCACACCTGTCAGAGCTCAAGCATTCTTTTTATTTTTATGCTTTATACTTTATATTTACATTATATACATTCTTTTATGAATACCAAGCATTATAAACCTTTTTTAAAAAATCCTCACTTGAGGATATATATTTTTAAAATTGATTTTGGAGGGAGAGGAAAGGTGGGGAGAGAAAGAGACACATCGATGTGAGAGAAAAATATGGACTGGTTGCCTCCCATACATGCCCTGCCCGGGAATTGAACCTGTAATCCTTTGGGATACCAGACAACACTCCAACTGAGCTACCCAGCCAGGGCATTATAAATCAGTTTTGAAGAGAGTCTCATCTGATGTTAAGAGGATCCTAACATATGCTAAAGACATATTTTTAATCCTAAGGCTTGACCTTTACCTAACACAGCAACATCCTCATTTTTTAAAATCTTTCCAACCACAAAGGTACTTTACAAATAACGAACGTAAGTATAGTCATAAGTGCCAACTTTTCACCAACTTTCCCAATAAAAGAGTATACTCTGGTTCACTCCAAATGACAACTCGCAAACCTTATTAGGCAATAATGACTTAAGGTATATACGTCTGCAGAGACAACAGACTGAAGTACTGAGAAGTGAAATGTAAAAGAAGATACATAAGATATATACATGGGACTTCTGGTCAAAATGGTGGCACAGGTAAACACAGCTCGCTTCCTTGCACTGCCACATCAACATTACAACCAAAATATAGAACAACCATCACTCACAACTGTCAAAAATCGAACTGAATAAAAGTTTGACAAATACAGAATTCAAGAAACCACGTCCATCCAGACTGGTAGGAGGGGTAGAGACATGGAAGAGGCTGGTCCCACATCCATGTGTGATGGATAAATTTCAAAAGGGACATCTCAGGAGCAAGGAGTCCCAGCCCATACCAGGCAAAATACAACTAGTTAGAACTACAAGAAATAAAAAGAATTAAAAAAAAAACAAACAGGGATAGTGTAAGCAACTTCTGGGAAACCTTAAAGTGTTCCAACATTCACATCATAGGGGTGCAAGAAGGAAAAGAGAAAAAGCAAGAAATTGGAAATCTATTTGAAAAAACCATGAAAGAAAACTTCCCTAATCTGCTGAAGGAAATAGACTTGCAAGTCCAGGAAACACAGAGAGTCCTAAACAAGATGGATACAAACAGACCTACTCCCAGACACATCATAATTAAAATGCCAAAGGTAAAGATAAAGAGAGAATCTTAAAAGCAGAAAGAGAAAAGCAGTTAGTTACCTACAGGGGAGTTCCCATAAGACTGTCAGGTATTTCTCAAAAGAAACTTTGCAGGCTAACAGGGATTGCCAAGAAATAGTCAAAGTCATGAAAAGCACAGACCTATAGCCAAGATTGCTCTACCCAGCAAAGCTATCATTTAGAATAGAAGGGCAGATAAAGAGCTTCCCAGACAAAAAAAACCCCCACAAAACTAAAGGAGTTCATTATCACCAAACCATGACTATATGAAATGTTAAAGGGACTTACTTAAGAAAAAGAAGATCAAAACTATGGAACAATAAAATGGCAATAAATATGTATCTATCAACAATTTAACCTAAAAAACAAACTAAGTAAACAAGAACGAGAAACAGAATCATGGGTATGGAGAGCGTTTTGATGGTTTCCAGATGGGAGGGGTTGTGGGGAGATGGGCGAGGAGGTGAGGGGATAAAGAAGTACAAATAGGTAGTTACAGAATAGCCATGGGGATATAATGTACAGTATGGGAAATGGAGTCGCCAAAGAACCTACATACGACCTATAGACATTAACGATGGTGTGGGGATTGCCTGAAGGAGTGGGGTATGCTGGGTAGGGGAGGGCAAAGGGGGAAAAATGGGGACGACTATAATAGCAAAATCAATAAATTATAATTTAAAAAATTAGCCCCGGCTGGTGTGGCTCAGTGGGCTGAGCAATGACCTGTGAAACAAAAGGCTGCTAGTTCGATTCCCAATCAGGGCACATGCCTGGGTTGCGGGCCAGGTCCCCAGCTGAGGGTGTGTGAAAGGCAACCAATTGTTGTTTCTCCCACACACTGATGTTTCTCTCCCTCGCCCCCTCCCTTCCCTTCTCCCTGGAAAAAGAGAAATATTTATTTTAAATATATATTGAAATGGTACCAAATATTAAAAATTAATGATGATACTTACAAAGTCATCTCCTGAGTCAGCTCCCATAGAGGCAACCGATTCCTTGCTCACAGACCGTGGGATCCTGGTAGCACCTCCTGGTCTCTGGGAAACACCAGTCTCTTCAGCAATTTTCTTCTTTAGTTTAGCAAACATTTTGCTGTGGGGCTATCCTGCCCTGAGGACCAGCTCTTAAACTACAGTAGTCTTTAGGCCAGCAGCCAGGAATTCCAAGACAGGTGCCTAAAAAGTTCCAGATACCCAAGATAGCTTCATCCTCCTTAAATGTGGGCCAAGGACCTATGGCAACACAGTATCTATAAATCAGAAGAAAGAGAACTCTAAGTTAAACACTGGAGAGATTTCACATTCTCAGTTGGTATGTTAAGCTTCAAGTTTGAAAATTAAGCTTTGTAATTTTACATGTATACTTAATAGGACACCATTACTAAGCATTTTAAAAAGCAGTCAGGTGCCTCATATGCATATACAGATAAGGAAGTCCAGACTCGAGTTGGTGAGGTAATCTGCCAAAGATTGCTAGGTGGCAGGGCTGGTATTTGAAACAGGGATTCTGACTCACAAGTCCCTCCTCTCCTTTTTTTTTTAAATACCATGTTGGCTATGGCGTATAATAAATACAATAAGTAAAAATTTCCAGAGCTAACATTAACATCACATAATGTTTTTTAATCTTTCTCCCAAGAATGCTAACTATAGTTTAGCATGTTTTTTTTTTTTAATGAAGACAAAAACATGTAACTCAATATGAGGAAAAGGCATAATGTTCTAATGTTCCAGGATGGTTTGCAATCAGGCATCCACCAGAAAAAGCTGACAACTCAGAAAAGCATTCCTGGAAATTCCATGTGGTTCTCTTTAACGGCGATTAAAATGATCTCGAATCAGTTTCTTTTTTTCAGAATGTTTTACATAATTTTTAATAATGAGATTCAAGGTCTTTTCCTCCCATTGGTATATAAAAACATTAATATCCTGGTTCCAACCGAAACTTTTTAGGTTTTGTGGAGGAAATCCAAGCTCTACTACTTAAGATCTACAAAGGGCTTCTTACCATTTCCATTTAGGTCTGTACAATTCTTCAAAAACTTTACCTTCAGTGTCTGTAAACCAACTACTCACCTAGCTTATCTACTAGGGTTAAAACAGCCTGGAGGTCAAAGCATTCTGTCCTGCATGAAGACAAAGATAAAATGCATTGGATATTTCCTTTCAAGTGTAAGGTGAAAATGTTGGGGTGGAGGGGTTGGAAGAGTAGGGAGAGGGATTGGAGGGAAGAGAGAAAAACCTGTCACTGCCCCATTCCCCAGTGAGCTACCTTCCCATAGTCTGGTCTCCTCTGCTTTTGTGATTTGCCTACGAGTTTCACTTACAGGCACAAAGAACAAAACCTCTCATTGCAGTAGGTCCATAAATTCACTTCACATTGGCTACCCGAGCAAAACAACTTGAATGCGATTACAACTTCCCAGGACCAATGATTATTTCTCAGTTGATTCTGAGTCACGGACTACCTGGCCGGATCCTGGAGCCTTGACTTCCACTAAGAAAGTCGCTGACAGAAAGGACGGCTCAGCTGGGTAAAAGCTGCCCAACGCCCAAGGAGGCAGGCTGGTACCTGCCGCGACAGTTGGATAGCACTCTGACTCCTTCGAGACACGCTCGGGCGTAAACTGTCAAAGAAGGGAGCCCACGTCTCTGCAATTTGACAGCAGTGACACTGAGGGCCAGAGAGGAGTGACTTGTCAAAGGTCGCGAAAGGAGGAATCCTGGAACCCTAGGCTCCACGCTCCCAGGACGGGCAGCCCTCCTCTGCCCCCACCCTTGCCCTTTCAGCAGCCCGGTACCGACCCCTGCCTTGGGACTTGGGGCAACCCCGTCTGGGCCGCTTTGGGGGCAGACCGAATCTACTGGGGGGATGAGGGGCCTCCGCGCGTCTCTGGCCCCGGCCCGCGCACCTGCCGCTCTCTGGGCAGCCGGCAGAGCCCCGCCTCCGGGGCTTCTCACGAACGCCGGGCCGCGTCACCAGCCCGAACGGCCGGCAGGCGAGCGAAGCACTGACCCGGAACCGCACTTGCACCAGCGCGCCGGAAGTGGCTGCGCGCGGGGCCACCAGTCCGCCGCGCGCAGGCGCCTGAGAGCGGCCTCGGCGGACCCAGGCGCGAACTTGGAGGGGCGGTTGGGCCCCACCCACTGGACGGCCGCGGTGCGGTGTCGGGCGTTCCCTCCCGCAGGCCGGCCACGTCAGCGAGCGGCCGGACCAAAGGGTGTTGACTGAGTGGCCGGAGCCTTTCTTGTATAAGAGTTGGTGCGGAACGGAGGGGAAGTGGGAGGAACCTCGTGGCAAAAAGGAAAGAACCCAATTGGTGCGGTGGGTGCTGAGCCGGGGGCAACCGCCGGCGGTGGCTGCGCTGGGCCAACCCGGAGCTTCCTTTCCTCTCCCTGCGATCCAGTTCCCCGCACCCTACACAGCCGCCTTGTCACTTAGTAGGTGATCACTCCAAGTTTGTAACGGGTTCCCCGTGCCTTGTGATTGTTAGTTTTAACTTTTGTGCCTATGATCTGTTGTCGGTTACACACTTTATATCGCAACCCAGGACACATATGCTCTACCCCTGGAAGAAGTTTCCAGAATCATACCCTTATTATATAGTGCACTCTGATACGGTGCATTTAGTTTAAAAAAAAAAAACAAAAAGACGCTGCTTTGGCAACCCACTGCGTTCATTACGAGGTAAAAACTGCACTCTACAAAGTTAGAGTGCAAATTAGTAGCCTTTGTCAGGCCTCCGTACTCCTGGATGCTAGCCAAGCCAGACATGCCACATTGAAGCTGCTCTTGTTCCTGCCCCAGACGCTACACCAACCGGCCCCAGTGTCGACAGCTTCCACTGGATTCCCCTAAACAATCCCTCCCGCCGCGTGTTCCAGTTCCGACCACCAGGAGCAGGGGAGGGGAAAAAATCATGAGTAAGACTAAGAAGAAATATACAGACTAGGAGAATGAGCGCTGAATCCACAGCCCCAAAGGAGTTGTAACTGTGTGACACATGTGAAAGAAGCAAACAAACGTTTAAGAGTTTAGCATTTAAAGTTGTCAACAATTATTAAGAACCAACAACTTTTAAGCAAATAATGTTTATTTTTATATCGATACACTTAATATATATGTGAATTCAAGATACAAAATTCATTTACAAGAGTTCACACCTGATGGATGTAGTCACATTTCTACAGAACATTTATTAATGTAAAAATGCTCTCAATACACTGACAACAAAAATCAAATGCTGTGTAATCTTGTTACTCAATAAACATAAAAATGACAATGTTTAACTTTCCATCCTCTAGTGTTTAAGCGCCCTCAAGGTGGTAGGCACCATATAAAAGAAGAACATTGGAAAGACAGGGGCTTACTAAATCCACTCTGCAGGTCACAGTGTTTAACTCTGAAATTCATTTTGTGAAGTAGTTAGTGAAAGGCTGACTATTCTGTATGACAAATCACATATACAAAAGTCAAAAGTGGTGAACTCAAGGGAAAAAAAGTTTCAATAACCTCTCAATTTTTATAAGCTATTAACCATAACAGACAAAGAAAAAGGCTGCTGAAAAAGAACATAAAAAATATCATTAAGAGTATGTATGGCTTACGCAAGTTTCAAACACAACAGACAAGACTTACAAGATCACAAAGGTTCAAGTCAAATGATACTGACAATATAATTTTCCCTCTTAGTCACTGGTAGTAAATAACCCCTTCAAAATTTATTCTACTGACAAGGCATACAAAACTAATGAATTCAAATGGTTTGCTGTCTCACAGAACTGAGTTGATGGATTCTGTTCTAAAGTATTAACCGACAATACTCAAAATTTAATACAAGTGAGCAATAAGACTACGTCTCAAGGATTACAGTCATTTGTGAATAGCTAGATAGGCAATCAAATAGCTTCATTATTTGCACGACAGATTAGCAGCACTTGGATAAGAACTGTTACATGAAAATTATTGTGCTTCAATGTCTTGAGGAGAGCTAATATAACTCTATAATCCCTATATTGTTACAATTCTATAACATTTCAGTTACAGACAAGCACAATTTTTAAAAAGTATTTCACAACCACTAGAAAATCAATTATATTCTCCAAATGTAATTTCTGCTATGATTGAAACAAGTGCATTTCTGCCTAATATCCATAATACAGACAATAGGTTCACCATTATTTTCAGGGAAAAACAAACATAACTCCTTTTAAAACTCCTATTTGATTATCTTAACCTTTGCGATGATTTGAATAAAGAAAAATGATATTCAACCTGTTGGTGGAAACTGCTCAGAGAAAAGAATGTGGCCTGAAATGACAATAATTATTAGAACAAATTAAAATATGATTTACCACTGCTTCATCAGATTCAATGACTCATGAAACCCCTATTTGTACTGGTGCTACACACTGAAGATAACCTATTTGGATAAATTCCTTCACTTGTAAGTTCTACTATGAAATATTAGGACATCACACCTGCCTTTCGTAATATCTAAGACCTTTCCACCTTAACAAGAAGAAACCTCTAAAACATAAGACTCTGATTATTTAATGGCATGTTTATTAAAAACAACATTTGGAGAAACTAGCCACATGGTCTATGTGATGAAAGGAATGTACCCAGATAACCGGAAAAAAGCCATGAAAGTCAAGTCCTAAAGCGCTTTACTGAACCATTAAAAGTTATTTTTAATAAAAGATAAAGAAACAAGAGTTTGTTTTTAAAGAACTTATTCTTCAAGAAACAGTAATAATTCTTATTGCCCTAAACATTTAATGCAGTTTTTCTTGTGGATTTTAATATATCACAACATCTTTTATAATTTAGAAAAAATCAGTAACATGCAAAGGAGGGTAGGAATAAGATTTTAAAAAATACTGCAGTTATTTCCCTATGTTTGGAAATATTTACTTTAGGATAATCAGATATAATCATTTCATATTTTATAATGGTCGATCACACTGATTTGATGCTTGAGAAAACTTATGGGTCAAGTTGTAATGTTCACTAATCTTAATTTTCAATCATGGACAAATGGACATTTGAAACAGCTTCAAAAGAGAAAAGAACATTAGTGATATAACATAAAATTTTATTTTATTTTATTTTTAAATAGACCTGTAAACATTTAAAGATTTTATTTACTTATTTTTAGAGAGAGGGGAAGGGAGGGAGAAAGAGAGGGAGAGAAACATCAGTGTGCGATTGGTTGCCTCACCCCCTACTGGGGACCTGGCCCGCAACCCAGGCATGTGCCGTGACTGGGAATTGAACCAGTGACCCTTTGGTTCTCAGGCTGGCACTCAATCCACTGAGCCACAACGGCCAGAATTAATGTAAAATTTTAAATATTGTTTACTGCAGACCTATAGGAAGGCTGCTATAATTTTCTCTCTCATTCTGAAAGTGATAAAATCACTCAGTCTATTAACTTTCAGTCCATAAACCTACCAGAAAGAATCTGAACCCTGAAATTACCAATGTCTCAATAAACACTACACTATACCTAAAAAGAAGATTGTCTTAGGATATACTGGAATTGTCCTCCAAAATAGGAAAATACTCCCAATTTACAGGCTGTTCTGTGACCAAATTCAGGCATAAGATTAAGTGACTGTGGAGTGCAAAATTAATATACTCCAAACTGTTTACAAATTCTACCTACTATTCAAATCTGTGTTTAAAAATTACATAAAATTAGTTTGATAACTAATTTTAAAATAACTTTAAAAAACAAATTAACAAAAATATTTTAAAATGAAGAAACGGAGCTTCAATCAGTAACTAACAGTGTTATGCAGAAATGAAATTCTTCTCAAAAGCCAGTATTACACCAAATAAGTGAAAAATACCAATTTTAGCTTAACAGAATATTCCATATCTGCAGATGGAAATATCTCTATGGCACGAACAAATCAGTTATGTTAATACATTTCTCTTCACCCATTTAGGGGCACGTCCCTTGCATCATCATCCTTCTGACACCCTTCCCTTCAACAGGTGACTGATTCCATTAACATACCAATTATTTTTCCTTAAACAGAAGGTATGCTTAAGAAGTATGTGTCCAAAAAAACTCAGTGAAGCTGGACATAGTGTAACATTACGTTTTGAAATTCCAGATTGAGGAAGATGAACCGCCACTTAAAAAACTGTTTTAAGTAAAGTGGTCATAGTGTGCAGGAAAGCATTGGTGGTCTGGCACGATTAGGTTTAGAGTATCAGTGTCGGGGAGCACAGGAGAACGGGGGAAAGTGCTTGGCGTTCTAAGCCATCCTTACACATCCGCCAAGCCACCGGCTCTGCAGCCGTGGAGTCCTACTCACAATGGCACCTCGTCTACTGCACTTACGGTTGCTGCTCTCCTCAAATCAATGCCCACACTGAGCCCGAGGCGGTGCCATGACTGTTAAATACTGGGTTGGTCAAAGTGTCCGTTTAGTTCTTTTCCTAAAGACAAATTTTTCATTTTCACCAATAACTTCATTGGTTTGGATATTTTGAGTGTCAGTCAGCTCGCCCCATGTAGTATAACGTTGATTGTTCTCGATTTGATCGCTGTCAGCTTCGACTGGTCTATGACCGTGGAGCATCATCCAGCGAGAAATCTCCAGTACAAAACTTTGCAAACCACTTGTGACACGTTTGATCATTCACAGCACCTTCTCCATACGTTGCATCCATCTTTTTTTTTTTTTTGGATTTCAGTTGTGTTTTTGCCTTGCTTGAAATAATAAAGCATGATATGCAGAAAATGTTGGGTACTTTCTTTCATCTTCAATATTAAAATGGCCACACAAAATGTTTGATAAGTTTTTAAGAAGTGCTCGCTGATATGACAGCTGTCATAATACAATCTTACAGAAAAAAACCAAATGAACTTTTCGGCCAACCCAATAGCATAACACTTGCTCTGCTAGTCTCCAATGGCAACAAATGACTTGGTGAACATCAAACACTATGAACGTGTTCACTGATTTTTCAAAACGCCACATTACCAAATCTTAATATTTATAACCTTACTTTAAATTTAAGACTTTAATTGAGAAGTATTATGAATAGTTGACTGTTTTTTAAAAATACAATGAGGGGGCAAATGTAACATTTTGGGGGTGGTAAAATTGATTCCTGATTCTAACTTCTCTAAGACAATTCAGCATTGGGTCAGAGAGAATTAATCTTGGGAAGAATACTGGAGTAAACAGTTGTTTTGCAGTTCTATTTTGTCATGCAAAAATAACCTCTAATCAGTTTCTGTGGTGACTGTATTTAAGTGTATATTAAACATCTTTTACACGCTTCCATGCAAACAGACATGCCCGGTGAAGACAGGTGTGACTGAACATGGATACTCTGTGACATCTCACAGGTTCACAAATTGGCACTGTACATAATCACTACCCTCTTATCTCCCCCACCTGCCATCTTTGGTAGAGGTTTGAAAGCCCAGAATTTAGAGCACATCATGCACCTAATACTAAGAATCCTACTTCATGTATGAATAGATCATCAATTTGCAGAACACAAGCGATCTCATAGAGACAAAGAAATACAACTGGAGGCTTTTTATTCACTGGAAGCATTTGCTCAGATGAACATACTCATCTTTGATGCGCAACCCCCACAGAAACGTCTACAGTCGGAAATGCCACGGCGGGACGAACGTGATCACAGCTGCTGTAAATATGCCGAGGAACCCCTTGCTCTCAATGAATTTCACCCAACCTAAGTCCCCTAGCTGATGCCCCTTTTTCTGCCTCACAGAGTCAGATATAAAATGAGACGCGATGGTGAAAACAATTGTTCCAAAATTAAAAGTCAGTATCAGGCAATAAAATGGCAACTAGGAACATATTCCCTTATTTAAAGGACATTTTCCTATCTATTTTGAAATGTGATCAAAGTAATTTTCCCCACAGTCCCTCGATTCTCAGCATAAATACTTTACTACTCAGTAATAATATTCAACTATGGATCAAGAAAATAAAGGACTAATGCAGCTTAAGAATCTGCTGGTGTCTCAGTTTCATACACTTAGGTTTTTCAGGTTTATATCACTAATTTATCATCAGTTTAAAAGAAAATTGGCAGATGAACTTAAAGCTAAGAATATCCAGCCTTCTGTTAAGATCTTCGTACCCTAATTTCAACCCCAAATTTACTCATTTTACCCAAACAAAAGCCCCTTAAAATAGAGGCTCATGAATGAGATACAGCCACAACCTAATTACAGCAGCATGAACAATGCCACTATGATGTCCTCACAGAACGTAAATAAACTCAGCCCACGATGGGTACGGGTATATAATATACACATACTGTATCACTGCATACCAATAGTATTTACAAACATGTACATATATACAAAAAGTATACAGATTGCATTTAGCATCATAAAAATATACACATGCCATTACAAATAAGGATTTCAAGTAAATAAAATCAACAAAAGAGCCCTCAACATAAATACTCTTTACCCTCTCCAAACAAACACACAGGAACACATATACACCCAAAATACTACCAGGAGATTCATACCATTCATATTAAAAATCAAATCTTTTACTCACTTAGGATGCGGGGTGGGGGTGGGGTGATTCTGAATCACTGGCAGTGGCCAAGTTTGCAGACCTTGGTACCTTACTAAATTTCCAGTGACGAATGTTCTCTGTGTATCAGGCTGATTACAAGTCTCCATGGATAACTAAGTACAAGATTTTTCCACTGAGGCCAACCCCTTCTAAGAGACAGAAAATTACAAAGTCACACAGGTCAGAGATTAAACCTGAAGAAGAATGCTACAAAAAGCTCCATAATTGATATATAAAAAAGCAGATTTGTTGATTTTCCCTTTACCTCAATGAAACTCAGTTCAATCACCACCTAATCCGTTTCAGGGAATTCTATTACAAAAACACAACCGATGGCAGAAGCCATACATGAGGAAAAATAAAACCCAGACTCCAGGCCAGAAAAGTTTCAGTCATGACTAGACTGCACTTTGCTTTTATAATCTCAGAACATTTCAGCTTGGTAAAAATATAAAGGGTACGATAAATTCTATGTGCTTTGAGAGGCTTTGAGAGCACCACTTCCTAAGAGGAAAACACACACACACACGCACAAATACATCCTGGCTAAAATCAAAGACAAAATGTCTAGCTTGTGGATTCTTTATAATTAATGCATAAAAATTTGCTAGAGCTGACTGATTTACTGGTTTTAATATTTGATATTAAAAAATACCATAACCTTTGTGCCAAAATATAAATCTCTAATTATTTCTTTCTCGTTCACTATAGAAAACAACCTGAGCTACCGGAAAGACTGGGCTGAGATTAGG
>PVKM010013720.1:0-29913 GCA_004027735.1 Carollia perspicillata | reverse complement strand
TTTCTTTCCTCATCACAACTCACAGTGGCCCAGATGCGAGTTTTCAGACCTGCTGGGGAAACTTATGAAGCTTCTTTCATGTGTGAGCTGCAGGATTCTGGGACACGTGGAGAATTGCCGCTTTCTCGTCCTCTCTGCTGAGCGGAGTCCGGCACCTGCCGCCCCGCCGAGCACGCCTCCGTCTCAGCAGGGTGAGCGACAGCCGCGTCCTCCTCCTCCAAGTCCACACACCTGATGACTGAAGAACTTCCCACAGACTGGCTTTGGGCACCACACATTTCAAGACTTGGGTCCCCGCTGCCACCTGCAACTCACCCACTCCCTGGGCACGGTTCTGCAGGACGTGGTCATGTTGCAACAACCTTGGCCTTGCACTTTCCAGTCAAAGAGTGATGGCACCCTGGGCAGCTGGAGCCCCCCTGGAAGCTCTCCCTACCCCAGGACGACCGTCAATAACCCAACTAGCTGTGGAAGTGACTGCAAACCACACTAAATATCCCACCAACTCCAAACTATCTTCCCAACTTGACTGCCCCTCGGCCAAATCCCCAGAACACCCCTGGGGCCTGAGCACCTCCCCAAAGAGGAGGAAGTATGATGGGTGGAAGTGGGAGCAGAACAACGGACCCATTTCAACCAGCTGCAGTTGAAGTACCCCGCTCTTGCCAACCTTACAGAGCCTTGGGAACATGGGAACTCACTGCCAAGGCCCTCTGCAGGGATAGGAAGGGCCCTGGCTAAAACTGCGTCTCACTGTGAATCCGCCTCAGCACCCGCTGAACCTTGCACAACCCTGCCTCCAGCCTCACGGGCCCCTGTGGCCCGCTCCCTGCTTCCCTGAGGGAAGGAAGGAAAACGTGCCCGCGCTCCTGCCGCCACTGCCTCCGCCTGCCCACCCCTGTGCGCCATGCCCTAGCCCAGGCCCTGTCCCCACCCTCCTACACAGCCTGTGTCTCCCTCTCCACTAGGCCATTTGGTGCAAAAACACTAATTTCTCTATTTGAAAACAAGCTCTCTTGCTCCCACACCTGCTGCACTACTGCCCGTTTCTCTGCTTCTTTTACAGCAAAATCCCTGGTCAAGAAAGGTCCCGTGGCCAGGCATCCAGTTCTGCTGCCGAGTGGCCAGTCCCCAGATGCGAGTCCCCTAGCAGCACCTCCATGGGTGACCACCACGCCCTTCTCCTCGGAACTTGGCAGGACTCCACGCCCTTGGTCTCTTCTTTCCTTGCCCACAGCCGCTCTTGGTCTCCTCCACAGGTTCCTCCCTGTCTCCTTGGACCTTGTAACACTGGCATGTCCCTGACACAGCTCGAGCCCCTCGTTCCCCCCAGTGACCTCGCCAGACTGGGGACTTCAAGTGCCAACTGTGTCCTGGTGACCCAGAAATGCGCATCTCCAGCCAGGGTTGCTGAGCTCCAGCGCTGCATGTCCGGGTGTCTCCTCCGCATTCCCACCTGGATGCCTGGGCTGCACCCCAGCGTGGAGTGTTCCCACCCGGTCCCCAACCGCACTCCCGCCCGAGTCCTGTGTAATGTCATCTCCATCTTACCAGGGGCTCCAGCCTAAACCATGGAGTCGCTCACCTCTCTCCTCTGACCTCCCCGCTGAGGTCTGCGCCCCCACCACCTGTCGCCTGGGTTATCAAGTGGCAGCCTCCCACTTCCTCCCTTGCTCCCTTCCTGCTGTTCTCCCTAAAACCCAGGTCAGACCACGGCCCTCCACAGCTCAAGCCCTGGATGGCCCCCATCTCCGAGAAAATCACACCGGTCCCGCTAACCAGCCACCCCACTCCGTCAGACGCGTACCCCCTTGGAACAGTCTTCACACTTCCCTTCTTTTGTCCCCGCTTTCCAAGTGTTTTTGGGCACCACTGTATCCCTAGCACCTAGAATGGTGCTGAGCAGATGTTGAGTGAGGGCCACCAAGCCAGGGCTCTGCCGGATGGGCTCGAAGGCATGGACCAGGAGTGTCCATCTTTTAGGCCTGTGTCCTGGTCGCCGCCCCTTTCCTTTTGGGAACCGTGTCACCTGTATCAGATCCCTCTCCTCCCAGTCTGGGATCTCGCCCCTCCCCCGCCCCCACTCCTTGGGTTGCCTGTTGAGCCTGGGCCTGGGGACTCCAAAGCCCCCACCCCAGAGGACTGGTATATTCTCACATCTGGCGGTGCCGCCCTCCTGCTCCCAAAGCCTCCCACAGCCCTGCCCCCAAGTCCACACTCCCCACAAAAGCTCAGGCTCATCCCACTTTCAGGAGGAGGGAAAGGAGGGGATGCCTGTAGGGGGTGAAACCACCTGCCTAGCCTGCCTCCTAAGCCCATGAACCCGACCAGATGTTTTATCACCATCATGTGTGACAAGTCTGGGGAGCACCTCGTTCGCCGACGGCTTAACAGCCCAATCTGTGAGACCCCCTTGAGTCCCAGGGGCTGGGTGTCTCCCCTTCCCAGCCAGACCCCCCCCACACACATGCTGAGGGGGCCTGTCAGTTTTTTTTCCCAGGCCTCCTGCTGAAGCCTTCCCGTCCTCTGGCCACAGGCCTGTGAGCAGGGTAGTGGGAGCAGAGTCTCCAAGGCAGGAGCCAGGCCCGGAGCCCTCGGTCACCCACCTCAAAGTCCCCCCAGTTACTGATCACAAACACTCTGATGTATAGACCCAGGGAACAGGACTTGGGGGGAAGGTGAAGTTCTACAAATGGGCCAGCAACCCCACAGGTGTTTCGGATTTCGGGTTGCTGTCAGGGTGCAGCCCAGAGGCCCGCACATGCTGGAACCTCCAGGCTGGCCGAAGTTTTTCCTCAAGAAACACAAAAGGTGCTCGATGAACTGGGGCAACGGGTCCCAAGCTGTGCTGATTAAATAAAGGTCTGAGGTCAACACGGGTCCCGGGCTGTGCAGTCGGCTGCACCTGCCGCTCTGCACGGTGGGAACCTGGGTGTGCGCCCCTTCGGGGAGCGCCAGGGCACAGCGGTTTCTGAACTCAGCGTTCCCACACCCGGGGAAGGCTGTGCCTTCTGTGTTTGAGTTTTTAAAATCATCATTATACACATGCAAAGTCTCAGGAGTAGTAAACATAGAGCTGACCTCACTTCCATCCCCCACTCCAAAGAAAATGAGTGGGCTTTTTCTAGTGAACTTACATTTCTAAATTTTGGACACTGTTTACTTCCTCCCACGGATGGGAACTTGACCTCTTCCACACTCCACAAACATGCAGGGCCTCCCTGCCTCCTGACAGAGTCCCGCACCAGTTCCCACCAGAGCAGCACTGCCCGTTATTTATATGTGTTTACATTATTTGTATTCGGTATTATTCACAGCGAAGTCATGCAGAGTCTATGGTTCCTTTTCCTATTTTTTTGTTTTGCAATAAATTGTCTATTTTTGTTTTGTGTAATTTTGTATCTAAGATTAATACCCAAACCCCATGACAGAAGTGTAAATCAAGCGCTGACACTTTCAGACTCAGAGCCCCTCGCAGGCCCGGCGCCCGGCCGGCCGGGTGGGTGCTGCGCTTTCCTGTTCCCCCACCTTCCTCTGACGATTTCTCTTTCCTGTTTCCCTCCTCAGGAAGGTCTGAGAATGGCTGCCAAGGAGGTATATTTTCTGAGGCCCATGCAACTTTTCTGGGTCGTTTCTATTGCTCTGTTGCCCTCCCTTCTCCAGAGCAACAGGGCTCCCTCGGTCCCCGAGCGTGGCTGACCGCCGCCTCCACCACCATGTCCCACTCTGACCGGCAGCCCTGGGCGTCCTGTTCCTGCCGCCCGACCGGAAGCAGCCCCTTTTCTTCCCAAAGTTGGGTGGCAGCAAGGCAGCGGGGAGAGCTAGTCCACTGACTCTGCCAGGCCCAGCGCGTTTCTAGGCCAGCGCAGCCCGGTGCTCTCTGACACCTTGTTCACCTCCACCTGCACCTGATTCCCTCGGAGGGTTCTTCACCACCGTCACGGCAACTGTGTGGCCCACATTTCTAAACATCTTCAGACATAGTAAGTGTACCCTCTACACCAGCAATTTTCAGCCAGTGTGCCAGAATAATTTCTAAAACACGCAGTACTTATGTAATACCTGATTATTAGTCAGGGGCACTGACCTCTTTTCCCTTCGACCGTCAAATAAAAAAATGACAACAGCCAACATAATAGCCATCCGGTGTGAATGGATCAAAATAATACCTATTTTTGTCAGATAGGCAAAAAATAAATTTTTGGTGTGACACAGAATTTTAGTAATTAGTCTACGTGTGCCACGAGGTGAAAAAGGTTAAATATTGCTGTCTGTACTGAAGAGTTCACAGTGCACATACATCATTCTGATCCTCCCTCCAGGGAGACATTGGTCTCCATTCTCTGGGTCCTTCCTTGGCTGGGGTTTGGGTCACAGAAATGCTGCCTCCCCTTCCCCACAACCCACACAAACCTGGGGAGCCCAGGGTCAGTGCTCATCTCTTCCACCTGTCCCAGATACGTAACCTCCCTGCTGACAGCAAAGCGCAGCCCCAGCAGACACAGCCTCCCCTGGGCCCTGAGACACAGGCCCCGAGGCCTCCCGAGGCAGAACCGCTGCACAGGGCAGGGCGGCAGCTGTTCAGCCTGGACACTTACCGGGCTCACGACGCCCGGACAACGCAGAGGGCTCGGCACATGAGAGCCCCATCTCTTCAAAGCCGAGGACAGGGAGACCTTATGTTGTTGTTCTGGTTATCCCAGTGGCATTAGGAGAAGGGGTGAAACAGAGCAATCCAAGCTTTTATATGATTGGTTTAATTTTTTTTCAGCAGGAGAAAAAAGAATAAAGTTACAAGATTCTTTTAATATTTTCACAATGTTAAAACTAAAACTGAGCTCTAGGCTATGTGTGTAAGTAAATCTAGAACACAAAAGGGTTAAATAAGATTTTTCTCTTTTAAAGATACGGAATTTAAGCTTCCTTACATTTAAGAAACTTCACAGAACAGATACTGCAGGGGAACAAGCCCCTCCCCCCCAGCTCTACCGTCAGGAAGTGAACGTGGGCAGCGAGCCCCGAGGGCCGGCTCCCCGGAAAGCCTGCTCCCCATCACTGCCTCCAAGCAGCAGCACGTGGGGCCTGAGGAGGGCGGAGGGCTCACGGGTGGCCTCTTCGGAATCAGAGCTTGGCAGGGGCCTAGGCGGCCCGCCTCACTGAGGGTGGCCATGGACTGTCCAGAGGGCCGTGGCCTAACAGTGGTAAACGTGGGCAGACCGGCCCTCTGCCCTGGGTCGCCCTAGAGCAAGACACCAGTCTGGGTCCTGAAGCAAGAATTAAGGCTGGAGATTTTGCAGCGGATTCCACTCTGGTGGGGGTGGGAGTGGGGGAAGAGACGGTGGGGAAGAGCATGATTTTCTCTTTCAGTATTTTGGATCAAAACCATTTGCAGTTGCAGGTATTAATTTGCAGACAGAGTTGAAATTCTTGTTGCAGTATAAAAGGGCAAGTTGCTGGGTTAAACCCTTCCAGTGGTCTGTGGGTGGGCAAACGCGAGCTGCCCCTGCAGGAGCCTTCGACTCCTACTGCCCTGGACCGGACGGGGGTGCCGGGCCCCTCGCCCCTGCTCAGCTCATCCTGTCCACTTACCTCACCCCCACCTGATGCGTAATTCTTCCCTAACGTGGGCAAACAGGCCCATCTCCTCCCTTCCCTACCTGGCCTGAGCTGCTGCACTCCTCTCTGCCCAGGCAAAGTGCCACAGGCTGAGAAATGTGCCCCCGGCCACCTGCTGGAGCAAGTGTCCCTTGGAGCTGGGCCACAGCCACCAACCACGGTTCTAGACGGACCACACCCGCTGTCCGGTGGCAGACGCTGCCTCCCCTACTAAACCTGCTGTGTGGTGGATGTGGACGGGTTGTCCTTGGACTACAGGGCTGCACAGGCTGGAGAGGCGAGGCTATCCTTCCCTTGGCCCCCAGGGGGCGCAGCAGGTTCCTACGGGAAGGGGCAGAGTCAGTCTGTAGACACAGCTTCCCGGGTGCTCCCCAGCATTTCTAGTGATTCCTGTCGGCTATGAAATGTCTTTTTAAAAACTCCCAATATAGAATTCTAGCTGCAGAGGCCAGTCTGTGGAGCCCAGCCACAGCTGCTGTGCTGCAATTAGCCTTATTTGATCCATTGCCAGACCCCTGTACTTGGCAAGTGGCAAACCAGAGCCAGCGAGGTCAGGGAGTGTCCCTCCCTGGTTGCTTCCCCTGACCACGGGGTCCTGTGTAGAAAGGTGGTTCTCGTGCATGGACTAGTCTTGAGTGGAGCTAATTTCCAAAGTGAGGTTATTGTTTCTCTTCTCATGTGATGAGTTTTTTCATAGCAAGTCGGGTAAAAAAATTCGTAAGATTTTCATAAGAACCTGCTCCCCCGCCCCCATTTCCAACTCTGTGGGAGAGCAAGGCCACCACCCAGCCAAGCCACGTAGCCAATCTCAGCAGCCTCCTGTGGCCAAGGCACGCGTGGCCATCCAGCATCCTGGCTCCCGGGACTAAAGATAAGGGAAGAGGTGAAAGGCCGGACGTTAACCAGAGTTTCTGGCAGAGCCATGTGCGCTGTGGGAACTTTAACATCAGCTTCTACTCCTCTATTAACTCAGAGTCTCCGTCTGGAACACTTTCCGCTTAAGGCTTTTTATAAGTCTGACTCCAGCAGTGACAGGTATGTGTTGTTTTAAATCCACTAGCCATGCTCAAACAAAAAATATTCTTCATGTTTTAATTTTATACAATGGCTAGCAGGCACCTTAGAACCAGCCAGAAACCAATTTCAACCACCGTCAACCCCTAAACTACAGTACCAGGATGGCTGGCTAAAGAAAGGAAACGGACTGGCTGTGGTCTGACGCGTGCCCAGTACAAGGTGTCTGGCTGACTCTGTCCTAAATAAGGCTAACATTAGTGAACTAAGAACAGCGTCATGTGGTGGCCGTGCCCGGCCTTCAGGAGCACCCCTCCCCGATGCGCTGGCAGGAGCGCCCCACTTTCCGGTCCAGTTTCACCATTTTCATGATGGCTTCCTCTCGGCCACGGCCCATGTGGTCAAACGTACAGTCATGCTGCTCGGGGAGGCGATGTAACATACAGAACACATAACCTGTAGGAGCAGAAGCAGCAGAGAGAACAGGGTTAGGGTGGCTTCCAAACGCCCAAAGCCCAGGACGGGAGGCGCACCTCGGTGAATGGATGGGGCTCCTGCCCGAGAGTTTATTACAACAGCGCCCCGCCCCTAACAAGAGGGCCTGCACCTCCACCCTTCACAGCTCCTCCCCCAGTCAGTGTGACGTCCTCAGAGCATCCAAGGGGCAAGAACCCTGCCAAGGGCAGTCACTCCGGAGGCTAACTCTGCATTTAATTCTGCTCCTGCCTGGGTGGGCCATGAAGGCAGAACCCCGAAGGAGGCTGCTGCTGAGAGATATACCCCTTTCCCTAGGAAAGAGCGGGCACAGAGCTCCTTCCCTCCCAGCCACAACGTAGATGAGAGAGCACAGAGCTACCAGCTCAGCATTTCCCTGGCTTGGACACACTGGATGTCCACCTCAGGACACCACCATTTCTAGGAGGAAGGGGGTGGGGCATAAGTGATGGTGGCTTAAGTTACATACTACCTCCAGTACAGTTCAGGGCGGGGGTGGGGTGGGGGGGGCGGCAGTGTGGGAGTGATCAAACCCCAACCCACAAAGTGAGTGGGGGTTCTCAAGGGAAAATGGACTGTGTCAAGTGCTGGGAAAGGTATTACGAACAGAGGAAAATCAGCAGTGCTGAGCTCTAATCACCGTCTCGAAGGAGGCTGATGCTCCAAACTGCACTAAGCAGGTAGGAGGTTGAACCCCTACACTCAGGCCTCCCCACTTGCCCCACCCTCCCAGAAGTGGCGGAGGCTGCAGGGCTGGTCCTCTCCAGCCACAGAGAAAAATCAAGGGAAACACCGGTGTGGCTGGTAGAACAAAGCATGAGGGAGAGGCCAAGGGGGTGGGTGAAGTCCCCCCACAGGAAACAATGAGAAACCTCAGGGGTCAGCAGAGAGGCTCAGGGGACAAAGGGAACACACAGCAGCACCAGAATGTGACTGTTCCTTCCCCTCTTCTGGTCAATTTTCTAGGAGTGCGTGCATGCGTGTCTCTCTCTCTCTCTCTGCCCCCCCCCCGACACCTGATGTCCCGAGTCCCTCTTTGGGGGAGGGGGGATCTGGGCTGGGAAGACTCCTGCCATTGCCAGCTGGCTCCTCATCCCATCAGTTGCTGGAACGCGCAGGTCCCATGAGCTTACACCACGTCCACAGGACCAACCTGTAAGTGACTCTGAGTGCTTTCCGAAACCACCTCTCCCTGCGCCTGGAGCAGGCTTCCCTCAGCAGCCCTGCCACCCAGTGCTCTCCCCGCTCACTGTCCAAGCAAACAGCATCTTTTCTCAGAGACTTCTTTCTTTTAAGTCTAGGTGCCAATGGCCAGGGCAGCCACCCCTTGCAAATCGCGATCCGTTCATCTCCACATCCTCCCTTTCTTTTCAGAGACGAGGAGCGGAAGCAGTGATTTTAGAACAGCAGCAGGTGAAGCAAAGACTGAGAGGCTGGGATGGACACAAAGTTTCAACAGCCTTAACTTTTAAGATAAACTTCACCCAGAGAATATTCCTCAGCTGCCACTGCTGTCCCCTGAGCTCCTGCTTGTGTGCTGGCATTGCCTGGACCACCCAGTTCGAGAAAGCCGTTATTAGCCCCTTCCCAGGGAGAGCATGGCAATATGCTTGACTCTAAATTTGAACTGGGTTTACGGAAAAGCACAGAGATGAAATTTTTGTCTCCTGAGAAGCTGAGCTCCCATTTGGTCCAAAAGCAAAGTAAAGATTAATGAGCTCATGCATTATATTTACTGATAAGTTCATTACTGGAAGCTATTGAAAAGCAGTTGTCTTTCACCTAAAGGATTTCACAGCAGATGTGTGGACTGTCTCAGCATGTGTGCCTGTCTAACCACCACAATCACCCTTGTGAAGCGAAGCCCACCTGATGGAGGAGAAGCTGCTAGGTCTCGGCTTGGGGGTGGGGGTACCTGCTATGTGCAGAAGGTGTGAGCATTTTATTTCTGTATCTGCAGCATCTATAAGGGGTGGGGAGGTCCCACTGCCCCTTCCCTTCCCTGTCTTCGAGATACCGGGATGATGCAGAGGAAGGTCCCAGAGGCTCTTCTCCCCTGCTGATGAACAGCGCTGGTTGAGGAGAAGCAGCAGGAAATGGATTACCCCTGAAGTTAACTTGGCCCTGGTTCACACTAAGATCTCATGAGTCAAAGGCAGACTGAGGCAGAGGGGAGAGGCTTGACTGCAGTCTTGTCCTACTTACACACCCAACCACTTTGCTTAGCTTGCCTTCTACCGCTAGAGGGGCAGCCAACCAGGTAGATGTGACAGCCCCTCTGGGGGGTGGCAGCGACAACCACAGCAACTTCCTGATATTCTCTTGACCCACCAAGCATTCTCCATCCAGCCCAAACCACCTCATTTCTCTACCAAAGGTCTGTGAACCTCAGTTAGATACACCTTGACACCTGGCTTTGATTTTTGAAAGGTGAAAACCACTCAACAGCAGCTAAATGTTGGGAGCAGTGCTGGTATCAATTAGTATACATGGCGCTGTAATTCCAGGGGAAATTTCTGGAAAGCCGACCTCCCAAGTTGCTGCATTGAGGTTATTAGATGGCATAAATTAAGTTCAATTCCCTCTGCTCTCAGGATCACTCACCCAGACAAAGCTGTATGCCGAACTTGTCCCAAATGCTGGGTAGGTCTCATCCACTGACGGCAGCCCGGTGGCTCAATGCATTTCAGTGTCAGTACTCAGAGTGGGCTGTTGTGGACATGGGTGGGATGCACCTTTACCCTCCTTTCTTGGTACCCGCAAATCTATTTCCGGAAACCAGTACAAGTGTCATGGACGTTCACTTACTCTCTGACGAGATTCTAGAGACCAGGCTGGGTCTGGAGAGAGACGTGTTCAGGCTGCTGGGGAAGATGACTGTCCCTAACTTCAGTGGTCCACAGTTTTAAAGCACCAGGGGACTGACAGCCGCCACCTTGGCCAGCCCATCCTCCACACCGTTCCCCAGGAACCAGGCAGAGTCTTTCCAGAGAGTCGGACAAGGCGGGTCCAGAAGGGACAAAAAGCATGAAGGACACTGAGCTGAGCAGCCAAACTGTGACCCAGGCTGTGGTAACTTATCCCACAGTCTTTCCCCCTGATTTTAAAAAGTTATGCATCAAAATCAGATTCACTCGCTGGCCCACATACACACGATCCATACCTGTCTACATTTCCCTTACAGCCTCCTGGCTTAGCTTCACGTAGCCCCCCACCTTTTTTCACAGGGGCTTGTAAGACATGTGTTGATTGGCTCCGCAGCTGGAACTGCAGGTGTACAACTCAGCTTCCCCATAGTTCTAAAAACATTTTCAATATAGTCTTGCTTACAATCGCGTACCATACACTGCTCTTGAGGGACAAGGAGAAATATGGGGTAGGAGAACATCAGTAAAAGGATGCTGACCTCCAAAAGAGAGGAAAACACCCAAGGCAAAAGTTTCTGAAGGTACGATCTCCTGCTAACTGTGGCTTACCCTCAGGCCTTTCCTTGCCTGTCACAGGGGCCCCAGATCACTAGGTTTCCATGAAACACGGGCCAGGCCCAGGGAAGCGCAGAGCTCCTTTAAGGCCCCCAGAATTTTTGGTAAATCTGCACAAACCACTCAAGAACCGCTGTGGGCGTTTCTTTGCTTGCTGGCACTTAAAAGCACTGTGGCACGAGTCCTTGCTTGGACAAGGAGGGTGAGGCAGCAGCTCCGTGAGCGCTGTTCCAGGGCCCGCCCCTCCACTCCACTCCAGGCCCCTCTCCGCCTGCTACTACCTGGCATCTGCCGGGCCATCCTGGGCATGGGAACAGGGACAGCGGTCCTGACCACAGCAAGTGATACCAGTCAGCCCCCTGTCGAGCTGGGCTGGAAGGTCCCCAGCAGCTATACTGTCAGTGTGAAAACAACCTTCTTCAACTACGCAGGCAGCATCAGGAGGGGAGGGAGAGAATGGCTAGACCACTGTGCAGAGACAGCCACAGCGGGCGAACCACCTGGGGGGCTCGTCCCAAGACACTGGCCCAAGCCTATGGCTGTGGACAGGGAGACAGGGAGAGGGCGGGAGCTTCTCTGACTGTCACCATCAGAGACACAAGATCATGGCATAAGGCAAAACACATAACAAAATAAAAATCTGAGACCTATCTAATCCTCTGTCCTGAAAGGATCCCTGGAATGAGAAACGCAGAAGGCAGCATTTCATCCCTCACCCTGAATGCAGGGGCCGGGGGCACCCTCGGGGAGAGCAGGACTATCAATGGAGGGTGCTCCTGGGGGTAAACAAGCACATGTGAACTTGGCCCTCCTGGCGTAGACCTGGCGCCGTGACTCAATGAGCCTCGCAAACCTGAAGATGCCCACTGCGATGGCCCTGAGAACAGAGTCCCAGCAGAAAATGAAACCGACGCTCATTCTCCCAAGACTCACTAAGGTCTGACAGGTAGGTTTCTAAAAATGCTCATTTCGTGGGAACCAAACCTCTGACCTGACCCTTCAGCTTTTCAAGTTAGTACCTGAAAGTTATGCAATTCATTCAGATGAACTCATTCACAGCTAAAGCTCACCTCTGCTGGCTGGGATATTTTAAGACTAAACAAAAAAGATCAAGAACAATCTGTACAAACGCCGTCATTAGGCAGAGATAACATAACACCCAACACCTTGCTCTAAGTGCTGTGGGAGTTGCAACGATATTTCCTGTTTGACTCCTTTACAAAAACCAACAGCAATGGCTGCCAAAGAGCAACACTCAGGCCTCACTGGGCCTCAGGAGAAAGGGTCTGTGCTCTGCTTCTCAGTTCTGGCAGGCAGGGCCCCCAGGGCAGCGAACCAGCTAACTGGCGTCATCTGCCAGTTCCCTTCCCTCGCTGCTCACCCGCCCGAAGGCCACAGAGAACGGCTACCGTTTGGGGGTGAGGAGGGTGGGTGGAGGACGAGCTCCAGGGCCAAGGTGGGGGAGAACCACGCATTCTGCGGGCAGCGCAGCCCCTTCCTTTGGCTGAGGCCCTGGGCACTTCCTCCCAAACCCTAAGGATTAAGCAGAGGTTGGAACTGTCTTTTTCTATGGAATTTCCTATGGGAGACAAAGAAAGTGATGCCAAAATTCGCATTCAAAGTCTGAGCCCTTGTCATTTTTACTCAATCCTGCCAGGCTGAAATGTTGCTTTTTAGCTTTATCTTGGAGTAAAAAGCACCATTTAAAATTGGCAAAACTGGGCAGCGCTGGATATTTTTGGACTTTAATTAATTAAACAATCGCTTCCCTGCAGATCCTCCCACTTGGAGGCTCCCCCGAAGCGGCCATTTTAGTAAAGGCAGGGAGCAGGACGGCCGCAGCTCCAGCTGCTCCAGTGTTTTTCCCTCGCTTGCAAGAAATGTTTGACACTTTCTTGTTCATTTGAATTTCCAACTGTCAAAGGTTCGAGCAGAACCTAAAAATACTGACAGGCCTTGGGGACTGAGGCTCTGTGGAGCCTGCGCTGGCAGGCCACTTGGTCCTGGGGCGCCAGACTGCAGCTGGCGCCGCGGCCCTGGTGCAAGTGTCCAGTTGGGAGGAAAATCAGAAGCTGCTCCTACAGCTGCGCATGTGCTCCAGCCAGCGGAGCCTAACCCAGACCTCCAGAAGCTTCCTGAGACCTAAGTAAGGATGCCTCAAATCTCAACTCATCGACAGGCTATCTAAAGTGCCTGTTTAAAAAATAAATGACACATATGCCTGACCTGTGTGTCCGAAATGATCAGGCAAGCTCGTTAGAAAAAAAGAATCACATTTTTCTAGCAAGGTGAGTTTCTTAAAAGCTCAGGACAGCTAAGTGACCTCATAGCTCATTCGTAAGTCCATGTGTTTAGTAGCAGGTGGCTACAGGAAAGCTTGTTGGAAAGCATTAGCCATTTATACTCCTACCAGCGGCAATCCCTGGATTATACCACATCCGCTGACCCGACACCCAAGGTGGAGTCTGTAGCACAGAAACAGGTTAAAGGATCTTAATGCGTTTACTTCATCAGGCCCACGGTACAGGCAGAGCAGCCGCAGTCGCAGCTGTTTGGGGAATGGACTGCATCTACTTTACATTCTCCTCTATCCCTGGCTTTGCACGGCGGAGGAGAGCATCACTCTCCAAGAAACAGCACTGCACCCCAGCTCACTGAGTTGGCTGACACAGCGTCGGCTGGGCTGGGGGAGGAAACGTGCGGACACACAGAGGTCAGCTGTCCAGGGCGCTGGAACCAAAGCCACAATGAATCTCCGAGCTGGACATCAATGTGTCTGTTTCTTGAAGGGAAGAAGAGTCCATTCTACTAACAATTTAATAAAAACCACCAAATCATACTGAAAACCATTCTAAAACAGCAGCAATCACCTGTCCCCCTGCCCCCAATCAATTAAAACACCAGTTAGATACAAGCTAAAAGTTATCAACGGAACAAAAGGCGGTGTGACGGGGGCAAAGACACAAGGGCAGCTGTGTGCACTCAGCAAACGGCTCTGCGAGGGGAGTCAGCAGAGCAGGGAGAGGAGACTGCGTCCCAGGCCCAGCTGAATGAAGCTCCTGCTGCAGTGTGTCCGCCCGTGACTTATTAGTGTAAAATACCCACCACTCGTGTGTCCTTTACGGTGGCTCTCCAGACAGCCCCGTTCTGGCAGAAACCCTAACGTCCTCCTTCCCCGCCCCTGTGGGGAATGTGTGCCCTGTCCCAGAAATGTCCTCTCCCACGGCTCGACTCTGGCAGCCTCACTTCCCTGACATTCAGAGAACAAGTCTTCCCACCCTTCTTTCTTGCCTCCAGGAGGACAAACTTGTTTTTGCCACAGGCGATGGGGGCTGGGCCTGGAGTGAGGCACCCACGCCAGGAAAGACCCTGTGCCATCACTCTGACTGGGGAGAAGCCTCCTCTGAACACGCCCTTCGAGCCCTGGGTGCACAAGGAGAAGGGGCTGGCGGATGGCTCCCATTATGCGAGGCTGCTTTATCTAGAGATGAACGTACATTTAAAAACGAAGAGAAAAGAGCTCAAGGCAGTTCAACGGAATAATGACTTGGTCTTTCAAACATCATTTCATTTCAGTGGCTGGGAGCAGCGGCATTAGTCTCTCGGTACCTGGGGCAGTTTTTAGGATCTGAAAAACCCTAGGAGGTGCCTGCACTCCTGGCCTCCTTGCCATGCCTCAGGAGAATAGTGAGCTGCTGGCTAAAAACTTCTGTTTTTCTGGGTGACCTCCTCCTCCTCTCAGCAGGCTGCTGATTTGTTTGGCCTTCTTTTTCACCATTTTCTTGTCCTTTAAAAAATTATCTTCTCAAACAGAAATGTCTTCCAGAAAACCAGCTCCAAAGATGAAGTGGAGAAAAGAAAAAGGACCACACTCAAACTACTCAACAGCCCCTGAGGGCATGGCCTGGGTCCATGGCTTGCTGGCAGACTGTGGCCATCCCATGGGCTAAACTAGCAAGAGACAGTTCATCCAAGTCACAGAGTGTCCAAGTGACAATGCCATTAGGGGCATCAGACTGTAAATGCCATGCATCTCTCTCCAGAGCAACATCTGGGAAAGAAAGGAATACTTTCTACATTTTTCTCTGCTAGCCTTTCAGTCCACATGCTGGGGCTGTAGGGAGTACAAAAATGACAGATGTGAGATGGAAGAGACCTACGGCAAGTCTCTTACTTAATGAGGAACCTCAAGTTCCCTTTCTGGGTAATCCAGTGTGGAACTCATGCTTCGGAACCCGAGTACGGATTCATGTTCTAGCTGCATTACCTTAAAGCTGTGTGGCTGCGGGTAAGCGGTGCAACCCTTCAGAGCCTCAGCTGCGTTTCCTGCAACACGGGGCTGTTATGGGCCTTACAGCAGCCATGCGCACCAACTCCCTGCACTCAGAAGGCTGGAACAGCCAGGCTCTTCCAGGTGTCGTCATCCTGTCACCTTACGAACCTGGCTTTAGGCTGAGAGCCCCAGCCCCTGCTTCGCTTACCCCATGGCTTCTGCTCTCCCATCTTTCACTGCCCAGTCTAGACTCTGGTTCCTTCCTCCTTTGAGAAGCCCCTACTGACAAAGGAGATTGAACAGGGAAATCTTCCTTCAAACGGGTGATGCACAAGTTCCCTCTGTTCCTCCCCACAAACCTGTCTGTACAGACTATAAATGCACGGTAAGTGACAAGTTCCATAAAGATTTCTGTTGAAGATATGCAAATTTTAGAGAAACCTCATGTAAATACATGAAGACTACACAAGGCAGGCTGGAAAGCACTCAGCGGTAGGGACGCCACGAAAGGGACACAGAAACTTTCCAAGGGCAGCAGAGAGCAGCTTCTTTTTGCTCCTGTGGGGCTTCTCCACAGGTATGGCTGAGAATTCTGCAGGCTTCTTTCCTAAGCAGAGGTGGAGCACGTGCATTCCCAAGTTTGGTCACGTACTGACGTGTCAAAGAGCCCTGTGTCTATTTCCCTGAAACCAATGAGCTGGGAGATCCGCAGTGAAAGGATGAGTGAGACAGAAAGCAATGGGCTGTGGACACTGCAAACAACTGATGCTTTTACCCCGACTGTGCCCGCATCACACCACTTGTCTTATGTGCTTCCTTCAAGAATGAGAAGTCCACGTGCTCCTTGCTTTCCCAGTACCTCAGAAAGGTCATTCTGAGCACCTTACAGTATAAGCATGCTTCTCTGTTTTCACAAAATCTGAGTTCTAAGGTTACAAGTCCCACATCTGCTGTTCACTGTTGTGTGTGCAGGTGCATGCAATGAGCGGGCAGTTTAAGACACTGGCTTCTCGATTCTCTGTGTTTAAAGTTAGCTTATTACAACACATCTCCCCTGGAGGAAAAGAGCCTTATTCAATGGCAGAAGACTGTTTTAACCTCAGACACGAGTTCAAATTTGAAGTCAGATTATGGACTCTATACAGTGAACCCCCCACTGAACAGAGAGCTGACCTCATAGCCCAGATCCATTTCACTTGGGGAGTGGGTGGGGTGTGGGCTCAGACATGAAAACTCCCAATGGTTACAGTCTGGGTAGAAAGACACCAGCATGAATGGAGCCTGAACATGCTAAATCCAACGGGCCCTTTTCAGTTCCCACGGACAGCATCTGGAACAGCTGACTACTCCCCATGGGCCCTGTAACATACTTGCTTTCCTTCTCTCTCTCTCTCTGGTACTCCTCATCTACTGTCCTTAAAATATCAGAACTATTCAGTGCTGGACTCTCTCTTTATCTTACCACATGTTCTCCCGAAGTTTAATATTCTAACCGTATATGCTGACAACTCGGAAGCTCCTCTGCCTGCCCCAGAACTCTCTCTGGAGCTCCATGCCTCTGTATCCGGTGATCTTTTGGTATCTGGGATAGCTGACTAAAGACGTCAAAAATGGAACACTTGCTACTACTCCCCCACAAACCTGCTTCTCCTTCAGTGTCCCCCACTCTAAGAGAATGAGGCCACCGTGCAGCCAGTGGCTCATGACACTAACCTGGAGTCATCAACTGGCGTCTTCCTCATGCTTCACATTTAATTACCAAGTCCTGTGGAAGCAATTTCCAAAGAGCATATCCTTTCTCTTCTTTACATCTCTACTGCCACCATCAGGTCAACGCCACCAGGATCTCTCGCCCAGGCTACTCCAACAGCCTCCTCTAGGTGGTCACCCGACGTCAAATCCATCCTCCTTATAGCAGCCAAAGTGATTCCAATACACCCCTCTTTGTGACAAGCGGACTTTTGTGTTTAAACGCTTTAAAAGTTTCCCAAGAGTTAACAGAATAGAATAAACGTCACCATCTTGGTACACTGGCTCCCGTTGCCTCTTTCGTTCCCCTTATGCCACAGGTGGCAAACACAAGGCCCGCGGGGCGAGTCCGGCCCTCCATCTTATTCTATCTGCCCGGCACCTTGCTTCTCCCCAGCGGCAGCACTGACCTCTCATTTAACTGTTAGGGAGCAGTTACATGTATACAGTCCTAAAATTACATTCAGCCCTGTGAAGGCAGCTGCGAGGCTGATGTGGCCCCCGGTGAAAATGAGTTTGACATCCCTGCCTTATGCCATTCACCTCCTTGTAACTCTATGCTCTAGACACACTGACCTCCTAATTAAATTATTGCTTCTTCAGGACTATTTCAATGGCTCTTCCTCAAGGTGACCTCCCTAGGTGCTCGGAGTGGGCTAGGACCGCATTCTAAGCTCTCATGGCATCTTGAACTTTTCCTTCAGTCACTAGTCACAATTACAAAATCATTGGTATGATCTTTTCCACTTACCTTGTTTCTCTAACCAGATCTTATGAAAACAAGAACAATGCTTCTGTAATTTATCACACATCCCCTATGCCTAGAACAGTGCGTGGCTCACTCAAAATATTTTGCTTGAGTGAGTGAATGAGAGTCAGTTACAAATAGACTCTTTTCTGAACCTCACAGGAGACAAGTAAAAGACAGTCAGGAACTCAAGTGGCCAAATCCAACATCCTCATCTTGGCCTCGCAGCAGCATGTGTCTTTCTCCCTCTTTATTGAAGTACTTCCTTCTCTTGTCTTCGGCGATAATCACACTAATTTTCCTCCCATCTCAATGGTTGTTGTTCCTTGGAATCCTTTACTGGCTTCTCTTCCAAAAGCCACCACAGAATGTGGTCTTCCTGCATTTTCTCCTTTTATGTTCCCTCCTTTAAGTAATCTCATCTGACCCATGGCTTCAGTATTATCTAAATGCTGATATCTCTTGAACTTGTTTCCATCCACGAATTCTTCCCCTAAACTCCAAACTCCTATATGCAACTCCCTACTTGTCAAGCATCTCCAACTAACTGGAATCTCAACACGCTCACACCAGAACTCTCAGCCCTCTTGACCCCTGTATTAGCTCATCCTCTAACCTTCCCTGCCTCA
The DNA here is from genome assembly GCA_004027735.1 of Carollia perspicillata. Taxonomy (NCBI): domain Eukaryota; kingdom Metazoa; phylum Chordata; class Mammalia; order Chiroptera; family Phyllostomidae; genus Carollia; species Carollia perspicillata. The sequence goes on along the minus strand of PVKM010013720.1, from coordinate 11,907 downwards.
GTTAGTGACGCCACGTCCACAGAGCTGCTCAGGCCAAACCCAGGACTCATTCTTGATTCTCTCTTTCCCTCAGCCCTCACAGCATCTTTTTCAGTACTCTTGGTGGCTGTTCCTGAATGCACTCTGCTCCTCCGCATCTCAGGCAACGGTCCTCTGGCAAGAATGAGTGCAGCATGCTGACGGGACGGGAGGGAAGCCAGCAGGGCCGGGGCTGCCTTCGCTGCACTCCAGGCCGCCTCCCTCACTGCAGCTGGAGCAATTATCTTTTTCTTTTTTCTTTTTTCTTTTACAGGGTAATTATTCTGAGCTTTACTCTTTAATAGTTTTTAATTAATTATTCTTTGAATAGGTAACACATCAATATAATAGAAACTCAATTTGTATAAAATATTCAGCAAAAAGTTAAGTCTCCAGCCTCATTCTCTCAGTTACCCTCCTCTGAGGCAAAGCAACCACCGTTACCAGTTCTTATGTATTCTTGAGAGCCTATCCACACACAAGTAGTTATATGTATCTCCCAGAGGAAATATTTTAAAAATGGAAATCAGATCATGTCACTGCCTTGCTTAAAACCCTTCAATGCCTTCCCACTACTTTAGAATAAAATTCTAACTCCTTGCAAAGGCCTGCGAGCCGCCCCACAGGCTCCTCCCTGCCTTTCTCCTCTCCTCACACGCTGTGCTCTGGCTGCAGGGCCGCCTTCTTGCCCCCCCCCCCCCCCAGCCAATGCTGCTCTCTCTCTAGCACACTTTCCTCCTTACTCTCTAAAAGGCTGGCTCTTTAGCTTTTATGTCTTAGCTTGGCTTTCACATCCTCCCAGAAGCTGGCTTCCCCTCTGGCCGCTCTCTGTCACCCTCCTCACTCACTGTCATTCTGTTATGCCATGGCACTTACTCCCATCAGCATATCCCTGATCTGTTCCCTGTTCATTGCATCTCTCCTCCAAGGAATAAATGCACCATGTGGTCAGTGACTTTGTCGGGTTTGTTCTCTGCCATTCCTCTGGAACTCAATAAAGATTAGTAAGTAGACTGAATAAATAAGTAATTTGAGTCAACATTTTCCTCATTAAAAAGACAAAAAAAAATTACTTCTAGTAATAAAAGAATATTTAATGCTGGTAACGGGGCTCCTCACCCCAGTCCTGGAGAGGCCTGCTACCACACTGCCTACTTCCAATCAGCCAGGTGAGCAGGGGTGCAGTGAGCACAATCCCAAAACTGTTTGTCTGGCTAAGGAATATCTTATTTCCTGATTTTCCCAACTATTCTTTTTCACTGCCATTGTTAGTATCAGCCAGTATTTGCTGAGGTCACTCTGAAAGGCACCCCAAGATGTCCAAAATAGCATTAGATGCTCTCCTGGAATTAAAACTTTGCTGTAACTCATGATAACAAATTCGGTGAGTACAGATAATGAACAACTGAACATAATCACACAGGTTTCCACTGATATTCACTTCCTACTCTACCCTGGTATTTTGATCAATTACCCCAGATTCTGTGGAAAATGAATCCTGGGACAACAATCAAGGGAAGAGCAATTTAACTGATGCTGGAGTATTAACACACTGTAGACGGCTCAGTAACTTATGCCGCGTGTCCCCAGGGAGACTAAAGGAGGTGGCTGACCCTGGCCTACAGCTTCTGGGAGGCCCCAGAGCCAGTAAATATGGTGAACAGCTTGACCACGCTGGCTTACAACTCAACCACCTCTACAAGCGACACAATCTAGGGGCAGATTTGGTGGGCACTAAAGCCCCACTGAAGTGATCCGTGCTCTGTGTGGTCAGCTCCTGCACAGCAGCTCCCCCAGTGCAGTCGCTGCTGGTCCTCACGGCTGCTCAAACTGGGGGCAGCAGGGGAGGGGATGGTCAATCCCTCCCAGTGACACCAACAGCAATCAAAGCTCAATTACAACAGCACAGAGGCCACATTGGGGGATGCACCTAGAGTGCCCAGCTCAGGTGAGTTGGGAAAGCTGGGCCACTGGGCCCTATAGAACACCTACTATATAAGGCCATTCTACCAAGACTGGGAGATGAAGCATTTCTACCTAATACACAGGGAGACAGCCAAAATGAGGAGACAAAGAAACAGGTTCCAAATGAAAGAACAGGAGAAATCTCCAGAACAGGAACTAAATGAAATGAAAGCAAGCAAACTACCAGATACAGAGTTCAAAACAATGGTTACGAGGATGCTCAAGGAACTTAGTGAGATCTTCAACAGCATGAAAAAGACATAGAAACTATAAAAAAGAACGAGTCAAAAATGAAGGATACACTAGCTGAAATGAAGAATACATTACAAGGAATCAATAGCAGAGTAGATGAAGCAGGGAATCAAATCAACAGACAGAAAATACCCAATCAGAAGGGCAAAAAGAAAAAAAAATCCAAAACAATGCGGATAGAGTAAGGAGCCTCTGGGACACTTCAGGCATACCCACATTATCATCATGGGGGTGCTGGAAGAAGAGAGAGAGTAAAAAACTGAAAACCTATTTCAAAAAATAATGACAGAAAACTTCCCTAACCTGGTGTAGGAAATGGACATGCAAGTCCAGGAAGCACAGAGTGTCCCAAACAAGATGAACCCAAAGAGGCCCACTCCAGCCCTTGCTGGATAGCTCAGCTGGTTAGAGCTGCCAAGGTTGTAGTTTGATCCCTGCGTCAGGGGACATACAAGAATCAACCAATAAGTGGGACAATGAATTGATGTTTTTTTTTTCTCTCTCCTTTCCTCTCTCTCTCAAATCAATAAATTAAAAAGTTTTAAAAAAGCCAACACCAGAACACATCAAAATTAAAGTGCCAAAGGTTAAAGATGAAAAGAACATCTTAAAAATAGCAAGAGAAAGGCAGTAAGTTACCTTTGAGAAAGCTCCCATAAGACTGTCTGCTGATTTCTCAACAGAAACTTTGCAGGCATGAAATATTCAAAGTGATGAAAAGAAAGGGCCCACAACCAAGACTACTTTACCCAGCAAGGCTCTCGTTTAGAATTAAAAGGACAGATAAAGAGCTTCCCAGACAAGAACAAGCTAAAGAAGTTCATCACCACTAAATCGGTTTTACAAGAAATGTTAGAGTCTTCTTTAAAAAGAAAAAAGATTAAAAGTATTAACAATAAAATGGTAATAAATACATATCTATCTACAATTACTTTAAATACAAATAGATTAAATGCTCCAATCAAAAGACATACAGTGACTGAATGGATAACAAGACCTTTACATATGCCATCTGCAAGAGACTCACTTACAATCAAAAGACTCATATACTCTCAAAGTAAAGAAATGGGAAAACATATTTCATGAAAATGGAAACAAACACACAAAAATTAGGGTAGCAATACTCATACCAGATAAAATAGACTTTCAAACAAAGGCTTAAGAGACACGGAAGGACCCAGCAACTCCGCTTACGGGTATTTATTCAAAGAATTCCACAGCACTAAATTAAAAGGACATATACATCCATACGTTTATTGCAGCATTATTTACAATAGCCAAGCTATGGAAGCAAGCTAAGGTCCATCAACGGATGAGTGGATAAAGAAGTGCTGCATACACATTAGAATATGATTCAGCCATAAAAAAAAAAAGAGTGAAATCTTGCCAACTACAACAGCACGGATAGACCTAGAAGGTACCGTGCTAAGTGAAATAAGACAGAAAGACAAATGCCAGATGATTTCATGTATACGTGGAATCTAACAAACCAACAGAACAGAAACAGGCTCACAGATACAGAGAACATTTTGACAGCTGCCAGATGGGAGGGGGTATGGGTGAAGGGATTAAGTACAAAATTGGTGGTTACAGAACAGTCATGGGGATGTAAAGTAGAGCATAGGAAATACAGTCAATAATACTGTAATAACTACGTACAGTGTCCGATGGGTACTAAATGTATCGAGGTGATCACTCTGTAAGGTATATAAATGTCTAGTCATGAGGTAGTACACCTGAAACTAATAAAATACTGTATATCAATTGTAATTTAAAGGTAAAAATTAAGCAATTGGTTATTTAAAAAAGAGTATTAACACAACCTTGGCCCCCTCATTTGTAAATCTGGAGCGTTTGTCCCCTCCTGAGTGAACCTGTAACACTGCAGGGCACAGCCCTTGAGCGCAGGCGCCATCCTGTGTTTTAATCACAAGGACACACAAACTGCATCATGTGCTGACTCACAGCTTCCGTCTTCCCGGGGCTACTGGGCTGACAAGGTTCAAGAAGAAGAGTGTGTGTATGGAGAGCAGTGGCCTGAGGGTGCACGGCAGGTATCCTTATGGTCCAGTGTGGAAAAGGCCTGCTCAGCTCCTCTAGAAACAAGTGGACCGCTGCTAGACTAGATCTCCTTGATCCATGGGAAATGCCTTCAACGGCCACTGCCTGCTACCTCCCATGCCATGGCCTAACCACCACCCATCTTTTATATCAGAAGCAGTATCTCAACTGATAACTTAATAGAAAATTTTAGAGGACAGCATCTAATACCTGTATGGTACATGTCCCCCAGCTCCCCTGGAGCCCCTGAGTACACTTTTGAACACACAGGCAACCAGTGTCATCTGTCTTCCAGCTGTCCACCCAGGCACTGCACATTTTAGCACACACAACAGCTGGTGAGACCCCGTGACCACGTATAAGGAGGTTTCCAAAGGAAACACAGGCTCTTCTTGACATCTCCTCCTTCCAAACCCACAGGCAACAACAGGGAAAGAGAACAGCCTTCAATTCTCAGATGGGAATAAGCAGTGGCACCTTCCTCAGATCACTCCGCCCTTGAGTAAATGCTGGGCTTCCCATACCCACCCCCCATCTCAGCCCTCTTCACATCTCTTTACATTTCTAGTCCTTCTTTACTTTATTTACTTCCTTTTTCTCCAACGCCTCCCCTATTCTTTGCTTCTCGAGGTGCCTCAGTAACTATGACTGCCGCAACTCCTGATGTGAGAGTGGAGGGTGTTTTCTGGACAGCAGGATCAAGGGCAGGCCAAGTCTGGCGATGCTGGTAAGTATCCACATCACGCAGCTTCTATGCGTGCACCTCTCACCCGTCTGCAGGGCCCACAGGAGACGTCTTTATTTCCTCCTGAGTTCTGCCTAACCCTGAACAGGGACGGGAATAACGCCTGTACAAACGAGATGTGGAAAGGGGAGCAATTCCCTAGGGAAGCCAGCTGATCCAATTATTTTAGGTACTTCTCCAATGAATTACAGGACTGACTCATACGCCCTTTTCAGCTTTTGGCCTCTAAACTTTGTTCCAGTAATTCAGTAACTCCTAACTACCCAAATCTGCAGTAGGACAGCTCTTCTTCCCACTAGCTGGCAGAGACCATGTCTCAGCACCAATTCCCTGCCTATCTGGCACTTGAATGTTTAGGTATCATACCCTTTGTGGGTCTGTCCCAGGGACCCAGCTCCCTAAAAACATGACTTTCAGTCTCAAGAGACTAATGACACCAGGCACTTGTGGGAATCAACAACCCACAAACAGTGTACACTGGGGTATGGGTAGTGGGCAGGTGTACTGAGCTCCAAGACGGGCTTCTCCGTATCTGCCTTCCAAACGAAGGCAGTGCTCCCAGAATGCAAGTCTCTTCCTGAAGCAAGCACCGTGTCACCAACACTGGAGAGCTGGGGTTGCTATTTGTCACAGTCATACTCAGGCTCACTGCCAGGAACAAGACAGCAAAACTTGAAGTGGTGAGGCTTTTCTTGGGAGTCTGCCTCTCCTGGGCCCAACAGTTGAGAAGTAAGGGCTATCATGTGATCTTATCAGAACCTTGGTCTGCCTAGGTAAAAGCACTTTCCAGAAGCAGAAACAAACTTCATTGATATTGATCTCTTCAGAGGGGAGATGCTATAGAAATCTCCTCTAATAAATAAAGGATTCAGGCTCCAGGGCTGGGATGTCAGTCCAGCAAGGGAAGGGAGCTATCAGGCTCAAGGAGTAAGAAGTATTTACTGGTCATCTGTGCCCTGTTTACAGAGCTCTAGTGTGGGGGATGGGTAGAGAAGGGAAAAAAATGTCTTTGATTCCTGCTTTTAAAGACAGCTGGAGATGCACAGGGAAGAAATCAGCTGAAGGACATAAAAAGAAAAGCAAGAAATCAACTGCAAATAAAATCGATACAATCCACTATGTGTAATAAATCGGGGACACCAAGGAGAGGTCAACTGCATAAGGTATCCAGGAGGAGATAAGTTTTCAAGGAAAATGAGGGCATGAATTAGCACTCAGGAGAAAATGGCATGCACACATCAATAAGAATTAAGTGGGGCTCATATTACCCATTGCAGTGGGGGACAGAAAGGTGGTAAGCACTGCGGGCCTTGTGCTCCAGGAGCATCTGTGTAGATGGATTGACAAACGGCACATGGAACACAACTGAACACAGTGCACTGGGACAGCACTAACATGGTTTGAGTAGTTCTCACACAGTAGGTCATACACATTTTTACCATTCAATGTTCAAAAGGAAGCATCTCTGAAATGAGGGGTGCTCACAGACTGGGCTAAGATCTGCATGGCTGAGAATACAGACAACTCATGGTGCAGTCATCTCACTGTGCAGGGCACCCCGTGGGCCAGTTTGGAGACATGAAGTGGTGGGATTCTGGGAGCTCAACAGACCTGGGTTTAAATGCCAGGAATTCCCTTAGTTACTCACCTTTAAAGCTTGAGTTTTCCCCTCTGTAAAAATGGAGCATCATTTGTCCAGTGATGCTTTCACAGGGGTCAATTGATATAATAAAAGATGCAGGCATCCAATGTATAGCAAGTGCTCAATAAAGCTGTTCTTTTTCCTTCACCCAGAGGTTAACACCATGAATAGCAGTAGGAGCTTGGAGCCACCAAAGAACACGACATGTCCCTCCCATTCCAGGAGGACAGACACGCAGACAGACAATTCTTAATATGGTCTGAGAAGTGTAGCAACAGAGGCCAAACACAAGCTACACCAAAGAGACCACTTTGGAGCACTCTCAGAAGAACACTGGCAGGTGAAAAGTTTTGTTAAAAAAGACACCCAGATTTTGTGAGGGGCTCTGATGACAAAAACTGTGGAGACAAACACTGAGCCCAGTCTGGCATTCCTGTGACCAATCGTGTCCTTGATGCCCCTGCACTGGTTCTTTATCCCTGTGAATGATCTCGCCACTTCAGTAACAAGGTGCTGGAAAACCACAGCCACTGCGTTCAAATATTGGAAGAACAGGCTCGCAGGAGAGCAAGGTGATTTGTGATAGGTCACTCTGGAGGGCAGAGTGAGGAGGAAGGAGGACATGTTGTACAAAGAGGCTCATTTTAGTTGAAACCGCACCTAGTCGGTCTATACTGCCTGGCAGTAAGACATGCCACACTTCCTGCAGGCTGCAGTGCACACGGTGGCTGGATTATGTGTGCCAGGACACAACGGATATGGTTTCTGCTGCGTCAGCTCAGAGGGCTGGACTGGCACCAGATAGATAACGTCCAAGTTATTTGAGTGCTTAGATTTTATGTCAGACAGTGACAGGTTTGTTAGGCATGAAGGGGAGATTACTGTGGTTTCTTTCACACAGTAGGTCTGTGACCTCCAAAGAGTCCATCTTATTCATGAGGCAGATAAATCACAGGTTTTATTTATGCAAATACACCCACCCCAAAGTCAACTATTTAACTAAACCACAGCTTTTCAAATAATTTTAATTAGACCAAGCAAGCAATGCTACCCTATCTAATAGTATATACAGGGTGGCAAAAGGAGGTTTACAGTTGTTTGTATGGAAAATAATACAATATTATTACTTAATAATATAAGAAAAACTCTGTGTTTCATGTACTCATAACTGTATGCCTACTTTTGCCTTACCCTGTATGTTTTGTCTGATTTTTCTCCATCTACCAATAAAAATTCAAGGCAGATAAAAGTATGTAATAATAAAGAGTGCTAAGGTTCTCTCTCTAGACCTTATTCCTTCAGCCAAATATTCAAGTGGGAAACCCTCAGGTGGTACATGTACCTTGGCCTCAAGAATTTGCCTGGAGACTGACCCAAACATTCTCTGGCTCACTTGCCTGGGTCTGCCTTCAAACACTACTACAAAAGGACTCTCCCCTAAAGGCAGTCAGCAGGCTCACAGAGTACCACATCCCTTTGACTTCTAATTTTTTCTTGTACATTATTAGTCAGCACTGCCCAGGTACCCACTATAGGCTATACTCTAACAGGGAATGTAAGAAGCTGCAGAATGACAACTGGTCCTGGCCCCTGTCATTTTAGGTGATTTTAGAATCTAGCAGGGGACAGCAGACCAGTGAAAGAAAGCACATGTTAAAATTCATAAGATAGAAATCTCAAAGTGAAAGAAAATGGAGTCAGCTACATCTGATATAAAACCTCTATGATGTGGATCACTTGGTACTTGAAATTTCTAGTAATTCTATTTGGTCTTAAATTACCTTTGCATTTCTTATGAAAAATGAGCTACTGAGTGTAACTTTGAGGTGTATTAGAATTACCTGAGTAACTGCAATTTTACTTTCCGAAGAAGTATCATATCCTCCCCTACCCAGGGCCTCTGAAGTGCTGGTCTCAGGCCCACACCTTCTAAGAGGCCCTGCTCGAGAGGGACTCACTGGAAGGATCTAGTAGGAAGACTGCGTCTAGTAGCAGATATTTGCACACAGTGTTGTGAACACAAATTACTCAGCAAAGCTTTTTGACCAAGTTATCAATTTGAAAAAAATTATTTAAAATCCTATTTTTTGACTAATACTGTTTTTACAACTGGTCTAATTTGGTGACATTTTGCCATGAAGGGTCCACACAAGAGTCCTGAGCAAGGTCTTGGAGGCCAAACTATGTAAGAGGTTAAACGAATCAGGTGTATTAATTTGGTGGAAAGACCAAGAAACCTTCTGAGTACTTGAGAAAGATAAGCTAGTTTCGGGGGAGATGACAGAGCAGAGGTTCGGGGAGGGAAGGGCAGGAATGCATGATGAGAAACTGCAGTTAGTGGGCCGAAGCACATGCGGACAGGAGGAATGGGAGTCATACGGGTCAGAAACTTGACGGCAGCCATGGCCTTTTTAGACCAAAGGCTGCATGAAGTACCAATACTTAGTACACAAGTTTGTTCTGAGGCTAGTAACAACCTCTCTGGTCTCAGTTTCCTCATTTATGAAAGAAAAAAATGAGGTTTGACAAAATGATTGCTAAGGCTCTTTCTAATCTCGGTGGTATTTACCTGTACATTTTTACAATTTTGTCTTATGGCAAAAGCATTTAATTTAAACAAAGTATCTTTAAGCATCTCTCAGTGCGGTTTGCTTTCATTACCTCATGTAAGGAATAACCCAGAAAAGCACCTGGGGTGTGTGTTGTGGTAGGGGTTGGAGAAAAAGGAGTATTCTCAGGCCACCAGCTTTCCCCACTACAGACACACACATCATATACGAGTATGGACAAAGGGAGTGTGCTTCAACCGTAAATAGTAATGGATCCATGGGGTGACAAAACTCTTTACAACACAGTTCTATGGACCTTTAGGCAACACACTAGCTCACCATGGGCAACAGCATCTGTTCTGGGGGAATGCATTTGAACATTTCCTATGTTTTCATAAAACGTATTCAACAGGTACAACTATTAAAATTTGTCAGGGTGAGGAGCAGAGGCGGGGAGCAACTGTGTGAAATCTATAGCTAAATCATACTCAGTGGTAAAAAACTGCATGTTTTCTACCTAAGGTCAAGGAAAAGGCAAGGAGGTATATTCTCAACATTTCCTCCCCTCAACACTATTAAACAGTAGTTGGAGGTCCTAGCCAGTGCAATAAATGAAAGAAAACAAACAAATAAACAAACTAAAGCAGGCAAACAACTGAAAAGGAGAAAATGCTAAGGAATCTAGAACTAAAAAATGAATTTAGCAAGGTTATAGAATAAAAAAGACTGCACATAAAAACTGACTTATTAGGAAGTCACAGCAAAGGATACTCTGAAAACAACTTTTAAATTTTTATTTACAGCAGCATCAAAAATTAAAATACTTAAGAATTTAACAAAAGATATGCTAAAAATAGAAAACAATGTTGAAAATTATGAGACTTAAATAAATGGAGAGACATGTATTCATGGGTTAGAATATTGTTAAGATGGCAACTCTATAAATGTTATAAATGGGTGAACTATTTGAAGTATGAACAGATTCATCACAAAAGAAGATGTATGAGTGGCCAAAGAGCAAATGAAAAAGATGCTTAAGATCACTGGTCATGAGGGAAATGCAAATTAATATAGCATAGTGACAGAGTACCACATACCCACTAGAACAGCTGAAGTTAAAAAGAATGACAACATTAAATGTCGCAAATTACAGAGAAATCAGAACCTAATACACTGCTGACAGGGCTTTCTTAAACTGTTAACTGTATACTGACCATCAACCTGGCAGTTCCACCTCTATGTATCTACCAAGAGCAATTAAAACATGTGTCCACACAAAGACTTGTGCATTAATATTTACAGCAGTTCTATTCATAATATCCCCAAACCGGCAACAACCCAAAGGTATATCAACTAGTAAATGGATAAACAAATGCGATATTATCTATACAATGGGATACTATGAAACATTAAAGAGAAATGACCTAATGGCATGTAACAACATGGATAAATTTCAAAAACATGCTAACATGCAATAGACACACAGAACTATATATTGTATGAATCCATCAATATTAAAATTCAAGAAAAGGCAATATTATATTAACAAAGCAGATCAGTGGTCACCTGAGCCTGGGGTAGAAGAGTGTAGAGATCCATTAAAAAGGGACAAAAGGGAAGTTCTGGTGATAGAAAGATCCTAAAATTTGAACTTGGTGATGGCTGTACAACTTAAATTTCCTAAAACTCAATGAACTGTAAATTAGGTGAATTTTATGATATATAAATTATCTCAAAAAAATCTGTAAAAAAACCACACACACACCTTGCTGGGCAAAGAATGAACTGAGACTATTTACTCTTGGACCTAAAACAATAAAACATCAGTAATTAATTTCCTTTTGTAACAATCCATTTTTCTCCCTATAAAGAAGCACTCTAAGCAGGGTAACCTACCCAAATAGCCTTGAGAAAATTACTGTTGTGCTGTGATGGCTGCTAAGAATGCACCCTAGGAGTGGCTGCAAATTTGCTATCCAGATGGAAAATACTTTACTTCACGGGAAAAGGGTCTCCTGGCTCACGTGTCACTCGGCAGGGTGTGAGCAGGGATGTGACACAAGCCTCAGCAGATGTGCTGTGCACATTCTGTCTTTTAAAAGCTTGGTCTTTGATACCTGTGCTGGGGAAGGGAGCTACTCATGGTTCTGAAATCTCTCTACAGCCTTGTCAAAGGACAGATGGTAGGTTGGCTCTCTGGGACAGTGCTGAACTAATGGGCTAAATACATGAAGTTCATGTTCAGTAAAAGGTTGATTTTTGTTTTGCTTTAACACTTCAACTTGTAATTTATGGAGGAGCAGCAGAGGGACTATCTGTTTTGTTTTAGATGACACTTCTTACACGTTAAAGATTAAATGGGGAATGCAGACAGCATATTCTTGTTTAGGTAAAAACATAGTGAGAGTGAAAGAAAAGGAGTAGGAAAAAGAGACAATTTTCTCAGAATTTGCCTGAAGATTTCTAGTAATCCTTACTTAGCTTTCACAAACATAATAATTCCCATCAACTGTGTGTGTGTGTGTGTGTGTGTGTGTGTGTGTGTGTGTGTGTGTTTTGGGAGGGTGGGCAGGGCAGCTTCTTCTCTTGAGCCATAGGTAACATACACCTACCTGTTGTCTTAGAATTACTGGAGAAGCTTTTGCCTTTCACTGCCAGACTTAGCATAAAAAAAA
>PVKM010013719.1:0-29932 GCA_004027735.1 Carollia perspicillata | reverse complement strand
TACCTACTATTCAATTACTGGGTGTGCTCTACTTATGGACATTCAAGTTGCTTGCAGCTTTTTGCTACTAATATTGCATTAACTGCCCTTGTTCACGTAGCTTTCTTTTTTCCTTATTCAACATCTCGAGAAGCAGAATATGCTAAGTTAAGGAACACTGGTGTTTTTTAAGGCTGTGTTATTAAATATTTATTAAAAGCTTTTTCTCTAAGGTATAGAATATGACGCATTGGGTGTAAAAATAAGAGTCCCTGTTAGCTTTTGCCTTCTAGGAATTTTCAGCTTAGTGGGGAAGATGAGGTAATTATATAAAAACTTACGTAACCATGAGGGAAACTAATGGTTATTTCCACATACCAGTAGGAAAAGTGTCACTAGGCAATAGGCTGAAATGTATGTAATGTGCCATAGAAATTAAAAAAGGAATAAGATTGTTTACCACATGCTTATTTAACTTTGCCCATTATGGCAACATTTTACGGGTGGTGGGATTCTTATGTTAGAGGTATGGAAACTAAGGCCAAAGGAGATGGCCACACAGACAGTTAATTGTAAATTATGGATGTGGAAATCGGGTTCTAAATACTCTGTGACCAGTTAAGACTCTCTTGGCTTTTGTGACAATTTCAGCCCCGTAGAGTCTTCTTGATTATCATATTCTTGTTCCACAGTCTGCATTGGGGCTTTTTTTTAGGTGTGATGATGGACAAAATGGTATATTATCATAATATGCTCACAGTCAAACATCTGTCTCTAATTGTCCTTTAGCGTGAAATAAAGATTTAGTGTGGCTAGAATGTGTCTTCAGAGAATCCAGTCCACAGGAAACAACTTTGAGTTTATAACTTTTCCCTAGTGCACACATAAGGGAAATGTTAAAGTCTAGTTTAAAAGAGCATTTGTAATTTTACATTTTTGATGGTAATCGTATTTTTAAATATGTTAGAGATTTTCTTGTTTTAAGTCATCTTTATTTTATTGCTTTTTATTACAAATGAGCCCCTGAGGTTTTAGATTTCACTTGTCTTTCTCCTGATTTCTGATTATTTTATAGAAATCTTCTTCCTATTACCCATGTGTGTATAGAAGAAGGAGAAAAGCCCATGGTGATACTGCCTTACATGAATTGGGGCAACTTGAAATTGTTTTTACGGCAGTGCAAATTAGTAGAGGCCAATAATCCTCAGGTGAGAAAAATTTGCCAAATACAAGTTATTTACCAGTAGCTTCTGATATTGTCTTTGAAAGTAGATGTTTACATTTTAAATATAAACTGTGTAAAGGCCTGCAAAAAGAAACTCAAAATCAGATGATGTTATTGTAACCGGTTGGATTGGAGGAAGGTTGGTTTATGATTCCTGCCTAAAGCTGTACGCTGCGCTGATGCTGAAGTTTTTTCTCACGTGCCCAGTGTGTGTTTGTTTATTCAGAGTCACCTCAGACCCTCTGTGACACCCTCAGTCGTTTTTCTGATAACTCTTGAGGGTGCTTATACTAGATCTTCCTTCCAAAGGTAGAAACAGGCCCATTTGATCTATGTTTAGAGCCATTTGATCCATATTGCACCAAAAGTTTGTGGTGACTGGAGAGCATATTTTTAATATACTTAGCTGTAAGGTGTTAATCATCTAAGAGTTTCTTTCTTGTCACTGTTTGTTCACATAGCTGTGAAGCATTTGGTTAGATTCCAAACACATTATGAAGGTGGTAATAGTAAAGCATAGTATGTGTTTTGTTGCCACTGTATTATGTAGTCCTATTAAGTTTGTTTCAAGATTTATAATCATGTACTTATTAAAGTTGTCAGGAGAAAATAGATTGAATGCTTGCATTGAGTATTTGGTTTGATATGTTTGATAAGCTTTGTATATTGACAGGATTATAGCCAGGTTCCTAATGTGGGTTGGAGGCTGAAGCCCACCTGCATCACCTGGGGAAGAATTTCATTCCCCAGCCCACAATATTGGCTCCAGGGGAGTGCATCATTGCAGAGAGCTATAGGCTTGTATTAGTTTGAAAATGGTCCTTAGGGGATAACCTCCTAATAAAAACTATTTTAGACTTCCAGTCAAGATGGCGGTGTAGGCAGACATGGCTCACCTCTTCGCACAGCCACATCAAAATTACAACTAAAACATGAACAACCATTACTCAGAACGTCAGAAATTGAGTTGAATGGAAGTCTGACAACTATGGAATTAAAGAAACCACATCCATCCAGACTGGTAGGAGGGGTGCAGAGGTGGAACAGTCTGTTCCCTCACCCACATGTGGTGGATAAGAATTAGGGAGGGAAATCTTGGAAGCTAGGGGTCCCAGCCCCACACCAGCCCTGCAGCCCAGGGTTCCAGCACTAGGAAGATAAGGCCACACAACTTAAGTCCCCACAAGTTCTGGCTACAAAAACCAGTGGGGATTGAGTTGATGGAAGAAACTGCTAGAGCCCCAAGCATTTCCTCTTAAACAACTCACAAATGGACTCACCTATTCAGATGCACTCCCTCTGAGCTCCCACACTGAACTAGCAGCTTAAAAAGCACCAGTGGCATATTGGGAGAAACTGAAGTGTCTGGCATCAGGCAAGCAGAGGCCATTGTCCCTTTTCTAAACCCTCCCCCCACAAAGCTGGCAAGCTGGTGTCATATCTGAGACTCCCATCAACCTGGCTGACACTGTTTGACTGACCTTAGAAATCCCCAGAGACTCTGCCCCTCCCAACTTACGAGTCCACCCTAGCTGCTTTTCTGTATCAATGGCTGGTCTTAACTCATGCTTCACAACTTCCTAAATCATCTCAAACAAGCAACAGCTGGCCTCGGTGAGGCCCAGGCCCAGCACCAGCACCAGCAGCAGCCAGCCTATATTCACAGCTTGGCTTTGCCTGGGAATCTCCAAGCCCAGCACAGGTAGCAGGCATCTCAGATTGCTTTATATCTCAGGCAAGGTGGCCCCAGGCAAAAATAGGTGGGGGCTGACCTTGGCCTGCACCACCTGGGAAACCGCAGGGCCAGCACACCCGACAGACAGCTACAGACCATATCAGAGCACCACCAGCCTGCCCCTGCACAACTGATCCTCCACATAGGACAGAGGTCAGTGGTCATAGCCAATCCCTGCAACTGACTGGCCTGGGTAAAATCCCTCCCATTGATGTGCTAACCACAACCAAGGCTCAACTATAAGAGGAGGGTGTACTCAGCCCACACAAAGGGCACACCTTGAGTACCCAGCTTAGGTGATAAGGGAGGCTATGCCACTGGACCCTACAGGTCACCTACTACATTAGGCCATACTACCAAGACACAGAGTCATAACAGTTCTACTTGATACATAGAAACCAACACAGGGCGGCTGCCAAAATGAGACATGGCCCAAATGAAAGAACAGATCAAAACTCCAGAAAAAGAGCTAAATGAAATGGAGATAAGCAATCTATCAGATGCAGAGCTCAAAACAGTAGTTATATGGATACTCAAGGAACTTTGTGAGGACCTGAGCAGCATTAAAAAGATCCCATCAGAAAGGAAGAATACACTAATTGAAATAATGAACAATTTATAGGGAAACAACAGTAGAGTGAATGAAGCTGATAATCAAATAAAGGATTTGGAACATAGGGAAGCAAAAAACAACCAATCAGAACAGTAAGAAGAGAAAAGAATAAAATAAAATGAAGAGAGTATAAGCAGACTCTGGGACAACTTCAGGGGTCCAACATTTGCCTCATAGGGGTGCCAGAAGGAGAAGAATAAGAACAAGAGATTGGAAATCTGTTTGAAAAAAATTAATGAAAGAAAACTTCCCTAATTTGGCAAAGGAAATAGACATGCAAGTCCAGGAAGCACAGAGTCCGAAACAAGATGGATGCCAAGAGGCTCACTCCAAGACACATCATAATTAAAATACTAGAGGTTAAAGTTAAAGAGAGAATCTTAAAAGCAGCAATAGAAAACCAGTTAGTTACCTACAGGGGAATTCCCATAAGACTGTCAACTGATTTCTCAAAAGAAACTTTGCAGGCTAGAAGGGATTGGCCAGAAATATTCAAAGTCATGAAAAGCAAGGACCTATAGCCAAGATTGCTCTCCCCAGCAGAGCTATCATTTAGAATGGAAGGGCAGATAAAGAGCTTCCCAGATAAGAAAAATCTAAAGGAGTTCATCATCACCAAACTATTTTTATATGAAATGTTAAAGGGGCTTTAAGAAAATGAAAAAGATCAAAACTAGGAACATTAAAATAACCAAAAAAGTATATATCTATCAACTACTGAATCTGAAAAACAAACTAAGCAAACAAACACAGGGACAGAATCATGGATACAGAGAGCATTCTGATGGTTGCCAGATAGGAGGGGCTGTAGGGGAATGGGTGAGGAAGTGAGGGGATTAAGAAATACAAATAAGTGGTTACATCGTAGCCATGGGGCTGTAAAGTACAGTATAGGAAAGGGAGTAACCAAAGAACTTATATGCATGACCCATGGACATGAACAATGGTGGGGTATTAACTGAGGCAGTGGGGACGTGGGGGTTGGGTGGAGGGGGGCCAAGGGGGAAAATCAGGACAACTATACTAGCATAATCAATAAAATATAATTAAGAATAAATAAACATTTTAAAAGGACCAGTTATTGAGTAATAAGCATATGAAATATTACCATGTTAATTCAGCATTGAACAGACACTTATGAGCAGCTGCTGTATGTGCTGGGTGTTGGGGAGATAGATCTATCTAACAGATGAGAAAAGTAAATGTTAAACTTCTCTACAGAACAATAAAGATGCTAGTAAATATGACTACAAGGGATATATTCTTGGTCAAAAAGTAGCTTTTTTTTAAGTGTATAGGTATTAAAAGTATCTTTGGATGGAGTGGAATTATGTAATAAAATAAGCAGCCGCCAACACAGTTTCTGTGCTAACTGCAAACATTGTTGTTTACTGTTCCCACAGGCAATTTCTCAACAAGACCTGGTCCACATGGCTATTCAGATTGCCTGTGGGATGAGCTATCTGGCCCGAAGGGAGGTCATCCACAAAGACCTGGCTGCCAGGAACTGTGTGTAGGTGCCATGGGCTCATCACTGTCATTTGATGTGTCATGTTCCTTGGATTTGGGCTTCTCTCCAGAAGTCACAGTGGAAATTATGTTGTATTTAGGACTGATCATGACCAAAATTTTTTAAATACTCTGATTGCATTTGATATTTATGTCTTTACTTTTCAGCATTGATGATACACTTCAAGTTAAGATCACAGACAATGCCCTCTCCAGAGACTTGTTCCCCATGGACTATCACTGTCTGGGGGACAATGAAAACAGGCCGGTTCGGTGGATGGCTCTGGAAAGTCTGGTTAATAATGAGTTCTCCAGCGCTAGTGATGTGGTGAGTGCTCAAACCCCTGGATGTCAGCAAAATGAAAATGAAGCTTTCTGGTTTAAAGTATTTCCTTTTTTCTTTAGTAACTTTTCCCTGAAATTTTTCATTGCGAAAGCACATGTAGTTAGCTCCCAGTCACTAGTTTATGGTGAGAAGCTCCGAGCCAAAGCAGGGCCCACCATTGTGTGGAACCTCACTATGAGGCAGGCAGATGCCAGCATCCCAGTATTAAAGGTAGCAACACTGAGGCTCTAGGGTTGGATTAGTTTTCTTTTCTTATTGAAGTCTCAGAATGACCAAGTGATTCCCAGATCATAAAGATTTATTGTTTTCTTTTTTAAAATGACCTATTCAAAGTATTATGGCCTGTGTGTAATTCCTCAGATGTCACTGTCTTCCCCTTTGTCAGTTTCTGGGTGGCTCTGCCCAGTTGAGCAGGTCAAATAGTGAGATTCTTTATTCTTAGTGATATATAGTTTCATAAGTCACAGATACTTGTGAGTGTTTTGCAGACATTTTTATTGTTTTTAAATTCTGTCACTTTTTGGTCTGATTTGAAAGATTAATTTATTTTCCTGTCTCTTGCTTGCTGCACTTTATTATTGTAGTTAATGTTCAGAGATTAGGTTAAACTGCTGTTAAGGTAGATATAAGGGCAAGGAGCCATGGGAACATATTCTTGGTAAAAAAGTAGCTTTTTATAACACTCACTGTATAGGTATAAAGAAGTATTTTGGGATGGATTGGGCTTGTGGGGTAAAATAAGCAGCTGCCATCATAATTTTTGTGCTAACTACAAGCACTGAGTGATTATCACTCAATGATGTCTGTTAGTGTTATGTGTAAAATCTTAATAGAATAATTTGCTTCAAAGTTAGAACTGTAAAAAAGTGCTTACTTATCACTATATATTGTGTCTTGAAATATTTATAGTGTTGAGTAATCCTTTGACTTCTAAGTGTGTGTGCTTTAAGGATTACCCTTTAATAGACTCCTTCCCTCAGGACATTAGCGTCCTGTGGCTGCTGTAACAAATTGCACAGTCTTGGTGGTGTTTACAGCGACAGAGATTTATCTTCTCAAAGGTGAGTTCAAAAAGCCAAATGTTTGAAGTCAAGATGTAGGCAGGGCTGTGCTTCTTCCAGAGGCTCTCAGAGGCAAATCTTCCCACCTCTTTCAGCTTCTGGGGGCTGTTGGCGTTGCCTGGCTTGCGGCTGCCCCTCCCTGCTCCATGTTCACATCACCTTCTCCTCCTTGTGTGCTTGTCTCTCAGCACTCCCTCTGCCTCTCTAGTAATGATACATAGGATTGTATTCAGGACCCACCTTCATAGTCCAGTGTAAGCTTCTATTCTCAAGGCCCTCAACTTAATGACTTCCTTTGCCATATAAAGGTAATCTTTACAAGTTTTAGGGATTCAGATGTTGACATATCTTTGAGGCCACCATTCAACTTTCTGTACTCAGTAACTGAAGTTAAGATTTTTATAATGAAAAGCTTATATTTTTGTTTAAAATCCTTGAGAATGATTTGGTAAGGAAGAAGCCCTCTATTATTAATTAATATCTAGTTACATTTTTTTCTTTTTCAGAAGCTAGGTTAGCTATTTGATATATAGTGTGCCTTTATTACATACCAAGTGTCCTGATAAAATGTGTTCACTTGATGTAGGTGAACAACCTATTTGCAGTATTTTTTCTGTTAAGGTCTTTTATTGTGCATGTCTTCAAAATACTTAGTTTGAACTTAATTTAAAATCAGCCATTCTCTGAAAAAAACCCTCACCTGACATTTGTCAGATGGGCAGAGTAACTATGAGTGATGGAGAAAGGATGCTTTGCTGCATGTGCAGCTGCAGGAGTCAGCAGTGGTAGAAACTTGCCTCACGTCGCCATGGCCTTTCCCGGTCCGAGGGAAGGGTATGTGAGAGGATGGCTGGGGAAACACACCCAGACTCGTGGATCCTGAACCCCGAGGGCTCAGCTTATATAGCAGCGGGGGGCCAGGCCTAGACTGTTTTTTCAGAGTTTCATAATAGAATAAAACGTTTCTAACATTAATGTCAGGAAGCTAAAATTTCAAGTAAGACAGTACAAATATGCAAAGCAACACACAGTTTTAATGGTTACCTAAAGAAAACCTGGAATTTTTCTTTGTGGGGGAAGGTTTGCTTTTTTGTTTTTGATTTTTCTCATAATACAAAAAGGGAAAGCAGGGTTTGGTTTTAGGCCAGCACACAGGTTTAGGCCAGCAGGGTTTGGTTTTAGGGCTGCTGTATTGACTGTTAGTAAGGACGAATTGTACTATTTGACAAGGTGCTTGTGTTTTAAGGTTGCCAGATCTTTGTTCTGAAGTTATGAATTGTAGTTGGAATTCTTCACCTGTATCTGTATTAAGCAAAGCTGTTTTTATGGGGCGGGGGGAGTGGATTTAACTTTGGTTTTAGAACATAGTTTTAAAAAACAGTATCAGTTGAGTTAGAGCTATATGGTTTTCAAATTTACCCATTTAGTAGAAAAGCCTACTTCTAAACATTTTTATCAGCTCAGAACATATTATAAAATATTACTATTATTAATTGAATTTATTGGGATGATATTTGTTCACAAAATCATACAGGTTTCAGATGTACAACTCAATAAAATACTTCTAAACATTTTTGAATATAGAGAAGTAAAAAATTTTCCTTAGTGTTTTTTAAAAAATCTCATTCCATAGTTGATTTGAAAGATTAATTCACTCATCTCTTTGGGATGTTAATAAATTTTTTCAGTGGTTGATTTAAAGTATTTATGATTTTTTTACTCATTGAAATACAGTATAGTTGCCTTAGTAGAAATTAGTTGGCAGTTGAGGTGAACCCAAAACTAGTTTAATGGGCAGGAAATGGAAGATATTTCTTAGGTGACAGTGTGTAAGTGTGCCATGTAACCACAGGAGTCTGGGATTGTTTATTCTTTTGCACAAAAGAGTATTGGTAGCTAATATTTCAGAGGGCTATGCAAGATGGCCAGTAGAACTGTTTGCTTGTACAGTGGAAACCCTCAAAGTATGCATTGCTTCATTTAATATACTTCTTCCTTTTTAAAAAAGTATTTTATTTATTTATTTTTAGAGAGGGCGGGGTGAGAAACATCAGTGTGTGGTTGCCTCTCACACGCCCCCTACTGGGAACCTGGCCCACAAGCCAGGCATGTTTTTTATATATTTAGATTTAGATTTAGATCAAATATTTGAAAAGAATCCAGAGTGAAAGTTAAATTAGATCATACACTTTCAATCGATGAGACTATACTTAATGACATATCTCTAAGCAGTGAGACCCGTATCTCTTCAGCTAGGTACTCTGCCTGTGTTAGCTGGTGAAGTCTATGTGAGGATATGTGGTTTAGTTAAGCAAGTATTTCAAAGTTATATTTAAAATTAGTTATTTTTCTCCTTATTATATTCTGTACATTTGCAACAGTTCACAAATTTTACATAAGAATCTGCCTTCTGTCAGAATGTAGTCATACCAAATACCTTGTTGCTCCTTGATCATTTGACAGCTTTATTTTAAAAAATTATGAACTTAATGTTAAGCAAATTAACAGGCGAATTACTTTAAAATCAATTATTTTAGCATGTTTTGGCCTAAACTTACTTGAATGTCCATGTGACCCAGATTCTTCAGAACTGTACTTAGAGTGCAATGGTGAGACCACCCATTGATTGACATTTGTCAGGGTTTAACTCCTGAAATGTTCAGGTTTTTCTCCTGTAGATTCTCATCAATTCATTTCCTTTAAAATTGTGTGTGTGTGTGTGTGTGTGTGTATCCCCCCTCAAATATGTTTTGCCTTGGATAGTTGATATTTAAGGGAATTAGGAATACCCTTCTGTTTCCTTGTGACGATGGGGTGATTTTTAGTGTAAAAATCCTGCTTTTCATTTTTTGTGGGATCAAATATTTTTTTAATTCCTGTATTAAAACACAAATGTTAAAGATTGCTTTTTTACTTTTGTATTAAAAATGTGAAACGACAACAAAAAGAAACAGAAACAAACTCATAGAGAACAAAATGATGGTTCCTAGAGGGGAAGGGAGGTTGGGGGGATGAGTGGAAAAGGTTAAGAGAATTAAGAAGTACAGACTTCCAGTTATAAATGTTTTGGGAGATATAATGTACAGGAGAGGGAATATAATATTATAATAACTGTGTGGTGACAGATGGTTACTAGACTTACTGTGGTGATCACTTCATAAGGTGTATAAATGTTGCATCACTATGGAGTACATCTGAGACGAATATAACTGTAGTGCATTAATTATAATTAAAAATATTTTAAAATAATGCAAAAAAGAAAAATGTGCGTGCATAATCATTATACTCTGTTCCCACTTTTTTTTTATGGATAGAGTTGGGAGTTGAAATGCTACACTTAATATCTACTTTTGGGCTGAAAAAACTTCATGCAGAATCACATGCAGAACAAGTGATATAACCTCATTCTCACCAGTCTCCACACATGTAAAATACATATTTTAGGTATAAATGTAACAGCTAATGAATTATATTTCTACTTTGGAAGGGACATTTTCTTTGTCCTTTAAAAGACCCTTAACATTTTTGCATTTGTTTATAGTTACAAACTATACATGATTTGTTTGGAAATATATTAATGTTTTCCATCTTAAAAATAATACATCATATCTCTAGGTTGTGTTTTCACAATTTTTAATGGAAAGTTTCAATATTTCAATATGTCAAGATTCTTACAATGTTAATATCAGCTTTTAACTGTTGAACTTAGGAAATATGCACAACTAGATTTGACTAGTTATAAATCTCTAATATTTTAAGGTATGACGTCATCATGGGTATTCTTAAGAATTTCTGGATATTGTTTTTATTCTGTTTTTATCAGATGTGAATACCACCATAGATTTTTTTGTGACTTTCTTTTCCTTTGTTTGAAAACAATTTTTTTGATTTATATCTTCTTTGAATTATTGAGCTAATTATAGTAGCTAACATAATTCTGTTAAGAGACTACCTTGTATTAAGATACTAAATTATCAAGAACACAAAAGTACGAGTTTCTTTCTTACTGGTTTTCTTGTCTTTATGGTATTACATTGTGTTTAAAAAGCATTTTCTTGAGAAAAACAAGTCGAGGAAATGACTTTAATGCTAATCTTATCAGTGTGGTTTATGGCCACGAAGAGATCCTTTAAAATATTTGAACAGTTTTTAGGGTGTTGGGCAAATTAAAATGTGTTCTTGTGCCTTTACGCGATTTTTTTGTAAACATTAGACATTACCTAGAAGGAGGGAAATCTGTAAAGTTATCCAGATGGTGTATATATCGCAGAGTGCTTCTCGTTACCTGTGGTTGCCCAGTCCCAGGACAGTCATTGCCACGTCCTGAGCGCAGCTGAGCAGGAAAACTCACGTTTGTAACATGCCCACGGAGAGTGCCTTTCTGAACTACTCCAGGGTCAAAGACAAAACTGTAGTTTTCAGAGAATGCTTATTATTTCTAAAAGTATAGGAAACTTTGTATTATTTCTTCATTATTATTTGTAGAATAATGCTTAGAAGCCCAATACTTATTTACTTGTTTCCATTATGGTTGCAGATTTTACACATCAACAATCTTAAGACTTACTATTTAAATATTAAATTTGCATTAAGAGGAATTGCTGTAAAGATATTAAGAAAAAGCTAAAGAGGTGACAGTATCATTCAGGCATTAGGAAATAAAGATTTAAAGTTTAATATTAAAAATATATTGTTTTACTTTATTTAATAATATTATTTTAATACTCCTAATATTTCCTGAGAATGAGGAATAAACATGGGTTTACTTCAGGAACAGTTCATATATTTTCAGAGGTGACTAGTTTCTGTTTTCTTTGATTGAGTACTTGCCCTTGATGTATTTCCTGTGTTTGGCTCTCCCTAAGAAAGATATTTTCCTTAAGAGATCTTGTTAAATAACATTCCTGCCCTGCCCTTTATATTAACGTTCTCTTCAAATAGACCCGGCATTCTGGTGGAGCGCAGTCTAAGCATCTTGTACAGTGAAGGAAAGTGTCATAAACAGCAGAAATGTACGATGGCCTTCAGGCATTCGACATTGGCTCTTCTGTCTTCCTGATCACAGATCCTAGGACAAATTTACAGTATGAGTAGTCTCTTTTCAGTCATATGACACTGTATGCCTAAAGATAGCTGGTTTTTGATGTGAAGTTAGCAACACGTGCTAAATTTGATGCCTGATGCAATCAGTACATTTTATATACAGTCATTGTACATCTGGGTACATTTGTTTAGCTGGAATAAAAAAAAAATGTTTACCACAGTGACAAATCTGGAGGAGTATTAAGATTTTTAGGTAACAGTTAACAATGAAGAATTATTAAAAAGGACCCGGCCCCTTTAAGGGTTACTTGTATAAATTTATTAGATCTTAAAATTTAAGTAATAAAACATTTTTAAAGTAACATTATCCCATAGATGTATATTTCAGTTATAGTTATTGAAAAGGCCTAGAAAATATGTGTCTGAAAAATTATAATTCACAGAATAAAATCTTTAAAAATTTGGATAATTAGGGAGGGGTATATGTTAATAAAGCCCGTACCTGTACGCAGTGGAGTGTCAGTTTTGAACACTTGTGAATATTTATTAGTGTTGGTAAGTTGAGTAAACTTAATCTTCCACTGCTAAGAATATTGCTTCATGATATTTTGATCTTCAAAGGGAACTCTTAAAGCGAGTTAGTAAAGGAGCCAACCTCCTCCCCTTATTTTTCAGAGCCTCTGTTCCTTACCTCATCATCGCGTTTTTAGCTTCCTATTTTCCACTGTACATTTCCTTAGATTCTGCATTTCAGCCAGTCTGGAGTTCCTGCTGGGTCCAAACATACTAGGTACCTTTATGACCTTTGGTTTTGTCTTCTTAGATTCCCCAGAGAATTTTGTACCTGCCTAATACCACTATCATACGCTGTCGTATGTATTTATGGACAAGTTGTTCTTCCCAGAATGGGCAGTGGGAACTCAGCCTACTTATTTTCCCTTAGCAGATGTTCCATAGTTCCAGAACTGCAGTTGATGTACATATGTATGCCTTTTGGATCATTTATTTTAAGAACATTCACAGCCTGGAGTGCTGATCTTATCCTTGGAGAGCTGTGTAGTTGACTGTGTAAAGAACCCTAAATGGCCTCACACTGTCCTCGTATTTCCATGCTGGATCCTCACATTTCTCCTTGTCTCACTCCCACAGACTTCACATCAGAGATCCCATCTGTTTTCCTGACCACAGGTGTTATTGGAGTAAGTGACTTAATTCACCTTTGTGGTCTAAGGTCCTCCCCACTATAACTATTAGATATATTGCATAGATGTCTACTCTGCCTTTTAACCTAGGGCCCATGTTTCTGAAAACTTTAATCTTTGATTTGTACTTTCATTTGTTCTGCTTTTGCAGTAAACCCCGAGTCACTATGACGATGCAGCATGATTGAGGACAGCAGGTAGACTATCTGGTTTGGGGAAAGCATGATTAACTTGACATGGGGCATTGAGTTCAAGATCCTGACGGGTAGAATGTGGGTCTGGAGTTCTAGAAAGGCATGCAAGCAGGATATTAGAAAATGGACATCAATTTCCTAAAAGTGGTGATTGAATGAACAAGAGCATTTGATCTCAGAGTATAGAGAGAAGGAAGCCAAGGGGGTAGGAGATGTTTCTCTTTTTTTTTTTTTAGATTTTTTAAAATTTATTTTCAGAGAAAGGGGAAGGGAGAGCTAGAGGGAGAGAAATATCAGTTGGTTGCATCTTGCATGCCCTCAGCCAGGGACCCGGCCTGCATCCCAGGCATGTGCCCTGATAGGGAATTGAACCAGTGACCTTTAGGTTCACAGGCCTGCACTTAATCCACTAAGCCCCACCAGTCAGGGCAAAAATATTTCTTTTTAGTGAGAAAAAAAATAAAATGGAAAGATTCAAAGAGAATCCAGAGAATGTTATGTCATAGAAGCCAAGGAAGGAAATAGTTTTGAGGAGAATCTAGTCTATAAACATATGTGTAGCCCCAGCTGGTGTATCTTAGTGGATTGAGTGCTAGCCTGCAAACCAAAGGGTCGCTGGTTCAGTTCCCAGTCGCAGCACATGCCTGGGTCGCGGGCCAGGTCCCCAGTAGTGGTGTGTGAGAGGCAACCACACACTGATGTTTCTCTCCCTGTCTTTCACCCTGCCTTCCCTTTTCTCTAAAAATAAATAAATAAATAAATTTTTAAAAAAATATGTGCATTGGTCAGAAAGAATGAGGAAATCATTGAGGGACATGGGGGAAGAAGCAGGATTAGTAAGTCATTAAAGGTCAGTGTGATTGTGGAAGGTGAGAGAGTGGTGGCAATGAAGTGCACTTTGAAGCTCAGCTATGAAGGGGAATGAGAGGATCACAGCTTGATGGGATGGCAGCATCAAGAGAGGCTCTATTCTGTTATTTTGTGATTTTACTATATTGTGTTGCTTGGTTTGTTTTTTTAGGCCAGGGAAGCAATGGGGAGAAAGAGATTGGATGTGTGGTTATTGGAGGGGAGGTCCAAGAGATGACAGGTATATGTGCCCCAGAGTCCAGATAAAGGTATGTAGTGTTAGCACAGGAGGTATACCTCTCTCCCGAGATGGGAGTGAAGCAAGAGATAGGACAGAGAAGATACAGGAAATTCTTGAAGAAGGATCTCTCACTGAGCTGTTAGAGAGCTTTAGTGGGCTGAATATATGTGTAATTGGGGTCCCCAAAGACATGGAATGGAGGATGGGGGGTGGACAGAAAGAACAGTGAAGAAATAGCTACTGAAATGTTTCCAAATTTGGTAAAAACTGTAAACCCATATTTCTAAGAACTCAACAAACCTCAAACACAGGAATCCTGAAGAAACTAAACCATAGCCACATTATAATCAAATTACTCAAAACTAGTATAAAGAGAAAATCTTAAAAGCAGCCTGGAAAAATATATGTTAATGTATTTAACAGAAGAACCAAGGAAAGAATGGCAGCAAATTTCTCTTTGCAAGCTGTGCAAGAGAGAAAACAGTGAAGCAACATCTTTTAATACATAAGAGGCCCTGGCCAGGTAGCTCAGTTGGTTAGAGCATTGTCCTGATATGCTAAGGTTGTGGGTTCCATCTCCAGTCAGGTCACATACAGGAAACAACTGATGAATGTAATAAATAAGTATTCCCTCTCCCCTTTCCTCTCTCTCTAAAAATAAATAAAGCAAGCCCTGGCTCGTGTGGCTCAGTGGATTGATGCCAGCCTGCAAACCAAAGGGTCACTGGTTCAGTTCCCAGTCAGGGCACATGCCTAGGTTGTGGGCCAGGTCCCCAGTAGGGAGTGCATGAGAGGCAACCACACATCGATGTCCACACATTGATGTTTCTCTTCCTCTCCTTCTCCTACCTTTCCCCCCTCTAAATAAATAAATAAATAAATAAAATCATTTAAAAAATAAATTAATTTTAAAAAGTAATAATAAAATACCATAAGAAAAAAAACTATGAATGTAGAATTCTATGCCCAGGAAAAATGTCTTTCAAAATGAAAGAGAAGTACTTTTTCAGAAATACAGTAGCTATAAGCATTCATCACCAGCAGTCCCACACTACAAGTAGTGTTAGAGGAAACCCTTTAGGAACCAGTGATACCACACAGGAACATGGATCTGCACAAAGGAACAGAGGGTAGCAGAAATGTTAACTGTAAGGGCAGTACATAAGATTTTTTCTTATCATTTAATTCTCTTTAAAAGATAATTGAAAACATTTCAGTGCCTCTCTCACAGTAACTGATCAAACAGAAAATCCGTAAGTTGAATGACAGCACCAGCCCGCCTGATGTAATTAACAACTACAGAACACCCCATCCCAACAGCAGCAGGATTCTGTTCTTTCCAAGGTGCACGGAATGTTTACTAAGCTGGACCATGTTCCAGGCCATAGAACAAGTCAACACATTTAGAAGGATTTAACTCATACAAAGTAGGGTTCTGTCATTACAATGTATTTAATTTAAAATTGAAAATAAAAATCTAGAAAATCCCAAATATTTAGAAACTAGGCACTTCCAGATAATGCAGTGCAGGTGTCAAAGAAGAAAGCCAAAGGGAAATTATGAAGTATTTAGAATTTAATTAAACACATTTCAAAAATTTTGGAATGCTGCTGCTCAAGGAGGACATAGATACTATTATATATAATATTAGAGAAGAGGAAAAGTCTCAAATTAGTGACCTTAGTTTTCATCTTAAGAAATCATAAAAAGAATACATTAAACCCCAAGCGAGTAGATGAAGGGAAATACTAAAGATTAGAAGTCAGTGAAGTGTGAAACAGAAGAACAATAGAGAAAATCAGTGAAACCCATGCTTAACTCTGAGTACATCGTTAATGATAAACCTCTTGCTAGACTAATCACACACACAAAAAAGAAGTTTCAAATTAACAATATAATGAATGAGAGGTAATATCATTGACAGATTCTTATGGGTATTAAGTAGCAAAATATTATGAACAACTGTTTCCTTGTAAATTTGAACACTTAGCTGAAATGGACAGAATTTGGAAGATAAGCTCACTCAAGGAGTGGATGACCAGAATAGCGCTATATGTGTGTGTGTGCGTGTGTGTGTGTGTGCACGTGTGTGTGTATACATATATATCTTTTATATATATATAAATGCAGGTGAATATAAATATTATACATACACACACACACACATATATATATATAATTGAATTTTTAAAAGTTAAAAGCCTATCCTAAAAGAAAAAACTAGGTCCATAGTGAATTCTAGGGCACTGCTGAGTGCCTCCAAACATTTCAGGAAGAAATAATACAAACTTGACACAATTTTCAGAGAAGCGAGGAAAATACTTTCTAATTCATTTTATAAGGTCAACATTACTTGAAACAACATCAGGGAAGGATCAGCTCATTAGTCCTCGTGATCATAGATTCAAAAATTTTAACCTGAAGTTTAGCAAGTAGAATCCAATATGACCATATAAGCTTTATCCCAAGGATACAAGTTTTACCACTTGAAAATCAAACAGGGCAATTCACTGTATTAACATACTAAAAAAGAAAAAAACAGCCCTGGCTGGTGTGACTCAGTGGATTGAGTGCTGGCCTGTGAACCAAAGGGTCACTAGTTTGATTCCCGGTCAGGGCGCATGATGAAGTTGCAGGCCAGGTCCCCAGTAGGGGGCATGTGAGAGGCAAGCACACATTGATGTCTCCCTCCCTCTCTTTCTTCCTCCCATCGCCTCTCTCTAAAAGTAAGTAAATAAAATCTTTTTAAAAAGCATATGATCATCTTAATAGATACAGAAAAGTATTGGAAGAAAATAAAAAATTTATTACTAATAAAAGTTGCTGGCAGTCTAGGAATGGAAGACAACTTTGTCATCTGATAAAGGGCATCTACTAAACCCAAAACTTATAGCTAACATCATACTTAATGCTGAAAGACAGGACTCTTTTACCTATTACTTCCTGGTGGAAACCTGATATGGTACATTCACTGTGGAAAATAGTTTGGCAAATTTTTTTAATCTTTATGAGTGCTTTATTCATAAAGTTTCTGAATGGAGATCTGAGAAGATGGCAGGTTTGTTTCCTAACAGACCATCTTAAATTCCATTTTAAACCGACTCTTTTTGTAAGGAGGAGAAGAAAAGTATAGGTAAAAGGTTTGGAATTCAGGGGAAAAGTTAATCAGATAAAAGCTACAGCATCCTCTCATCTGTGCCCTGGGCAGTGGTCTTCATCTGTGTCCTGGGCATCTCACCCTGGAGCACAATGCCTCAGGTTCCATCTTGTTGGCTTGCAGTTCTCCAGGGTCACAAAGGTGGAACTGGTTATGGTTTCCTGGAGTCGAGGTGGGTTGTACCTTCAGTTCCTGAAACAATAGCTTTTTATATACATTGATTACTAAGCTTATTAGCTATTACCTGAAATTAAAATTTTTCCAGCATGTGAGTCCCCCATCACTCCCCCACTGTTTAAACTGTATTATTTCTGTGAGGTCAGTTTCCTATCAAAGTACTTATTTTGCTGTTGAGTATGTATCTTAGCATTAGACCCTCTGGTAGGGGGCTTAGGAATTCATTTAGTTGTAGATCCACATAAGGGGGCACGTCGCATGCACCAACAAGCTTTGATAGAGCACAAGATGGTTTTGAGCACCGTTGACCAACGTTGCACACTCTCCATCTGGGGCTACAGTAGTGACTTCCATGTCCTTCAGAGTTACCATAGGTCCCCAGCTACAAATATCGGAGTAGGTTATTTTCTTATTTGCTTAAAGCATAATTTTGAAGGCTTTCCAGTGAGGTACAAATACCTATAAGACATGTACTGACCATATATGTTTGACATAAATTTCTCCTGCAAGACAAAATTCAGAAATGTTTAGAACATTTTTGCCAAATATACCCAAACATTTTCATCTCATTTGAAAGGAACAAGTTCTTTATAACATGAGGTTAAACAAAAAATAATGAAAGACTGTAAGTCATTGTTTTTGAAAGATGACTTTCAGGTCTTCTTGAGGTTTGGCAGTCCATTATTCCTCTGGGGCTTGCTTGCTTGCTTTCTTAAGTATATCTTATTGACAATGCTATATCAGTTGTCTCATTTTTCTCCCCCTTACCCCCTCTGCCTGGTACCCCCATTCCCTCCAGCATTCCCCTCCCCTTAGTTCATGTCCATGGGTCATACATGTAAGTTCTTTGGCTTCTCCATTTCATATACTATTCTTAACCTCCCCTTGTCTATTTTGTACCTACCATTTATGCTTCTTATTCCACGTGCCGTTTCCCCCATTCACTTTGATAGCCTTCACTTCTTCCTTTGTTTTACATGGTACGCAGTCAGTTTTGTGAGCATCCTGATTACCAGTGTTTTGAACTCTGCATCTGATAGGCTGGCTGTCTTCTAGTTGCTTAGTTCTTCTTCTGGAGTTTTGATCTGTCCTTTCACTTGGGTCTTATTTCTTTGTCTCAGCACACCAGTTACATCGTAGTGGGTGGAGCCTTAGGCATTCCCTAGAGCAGGGCAACCCACTTTGCTGTGTTATGGTGCTGTATGTGGGGGAGAGGTCAGAGAGGGAATAATGCCACTTGCTTGGCTCTTGCCCTGCTTTAATTCACTTTCCCTACTTCCCACAAGCAGGTTTTGCCCTTCTAGGTGCTGCCCTGGTGCTGATTCCCAGGTGGGTGGGCTTGTGTACATTCCAGGACCCTGTGCGCCCCTCCAGTGGATTCTCCTGTCAGACTGGCAGTTTGTCCCAACACTGCAACCCCCACAGGTTTTTACAGCCCCAGGTTTTGAGGCTTTAGTTTCCCCACGCTGGAACCCTGGCTCGCTCAGTTTGTCTCGCTTCCCAGTTGTTCGTCCTGGTTTATCCAAAGGTGAATGTGAGACCGCCTGCCCCGCCAGCTGCCTGGCTGCCCATCTCTGCCCCTCCTACTGGTCTGCATGAATTTGGCTTCCTTAACTGCTTGGTTGTCGGATTCCCATACAGTTCAATTTTCTGGCAGTTCTGGTTGCTTTTTGTGTTTAAATTGGTGGTTATCCTCCTCCTGATTGTGAGAGGAAGTGAAGCCAATTTACCTATTCCTCCATCTTGGCCAGAAGTGGTTTGGCAATTTTTTAAGAAGTTAAACATATACAGTCATCTTACTGGTAGGTAAATGAAAACATATGTCCTTACCAATACTTGTAAGCAAATGTTCATAGCAACTTTATTTTAAGTAGCTGAACCTGGAAATTAGTCAGCTGTCCATCAACAGATAAATGGGTAAACAAATCACTATATTCATACAATGGACAGGGAAGAACTGTTGAAACATTATATGTACACCATGGATAAATTTCAGAGTTGTTATTCTGAGTGAAAGAAGCTAGGCAAAAAAAAAAAAAAGCATACAGTTTAAACAGTTCCATTTATATATAATTCTAGAAAGTACAAACTGATATGTAATGACAGAAAGCAGGCGGTTACTCAGGGTGGTAGGGGTGGCAGGAAAGGATTAGGGCAGGAAGAATCTTTTGGAGGTGAGGGATATGGTTATTGATTTTGACAGTGGTTTCAGGGTGTATACGTGTCAGAGCTTACCAAATAGAGCACTTTGTGTGCAGTTCATTGTATGTCAGCCACACTACAACACAAATAAAAACTGTCTTTGCTTTCTGACCACCTCTGCTAATATATCTAAGACCAGTTCCTTGCTGGATCTTAAGACACAGTTAGGGCTCTTGTTAAAAGTACTGTCTTCCAGGCTTCTGAACTTCTAGGATAGGACTGGGGAATCTGTACTTTAAACAAACACCCCAGATGATTCTTCTCATCAGTTAAGCTTGGAAAGCACTTGGCCCAGATTAAATTAATTGCACTTTGGTGATCTGAATCCATTTCCATGAGAAAGGGATGTTAGGTATTTAATATTAGCAGAAATTATGCTTTTACTGTGGCCAGATGAAATAATTAAGAATTGGACAAAAATTTTTTCTCATTGTACACAGTATACTGAGGTCAGCCTTGCATTGTAAGTTCTGAAGTAACAGAGTGGAAATCTCTTAATACCCCCAACATTAGTTAATATTACATTATAGAATAAAAAAGAATTTTATTTACACAGTTTTTGACAAGACATATCAGAATAAATTAGTGAAAAATGCCTTATATACTATATATTAAGAAGCTATACAATAACCCAAATTGGAAGAAGAAGAATAAGATGATAGAGTTTGTTATTTTTTAAATATTCTTTAAATAGACAGTTTTACTCAACTCAAGGAGTTCCTGGTTTTTACAAGGTAGTTCTATTTACTTGTAGCGAGTAAAGAAGATGGGATTCATATCCAAAGCTATGCCTCTCTGCAGGGAGGCTTAGCCATTGTTTATATACACTATATGGTCGATTACGTGTTGATTTATCCTTTGTAATTGGCTGTTCTTATCTGGTTGAGTTCCTGTCAGCTCATCCTGTTTATAGCTCCATCTGCAAAATACTCTGCTGCATTTTAATATTTAGGAAGAATAGCACTTAGTAAGAATGGCCCAGACCTTGAGACCCTTCTATCTAATAGTAGCAGCAGCCTTTTATAAAACTCTGGAAAAAACAACTTGACCTTCTTATCGCTCCCTTTCCAATGACGTCAAACAAAAGGAAATCATAGAATAAGTCTGTCTAAATGGTTCAGTTATCAGAAGACTTGAGAGAGCAAGTTTTCCACAAATCATCTGTGGGGAATTGGTCTTGATTTTTTTTTAAAGGGTTGGTGAGCCAACATGTATTTAATCACTTGTTGGCTTTTAAGGAAATGAAACTACAGTGTGCCCTGTGGTTTTATTTGGTGTTTATTAGCACTGCAGGTTTTAATCAGAGAACCTTAGATGAATGCTCAGGGACAATTATGTGGGCAGAACAATGTGAAGGAAGTCATTTTTTAAAGTTAGCTTATGCTCATTGTACTGTTACGGGGTACTTGTGTACACTCCAGCTGTCAGAAACCACCAGCCTGATTGTAAAAGTCCTTTACAGTCCACGGTTGTTGGAGCATCCCTCCCTCGTCAGTGGATGGAGTTATTCCCCATTACAAAGTGGCGGTGTCCATTTGTTACCACTTCGCAGCGTTTCTTCTTCCAAAATCTGGTTTGGATTGATTACTTCTTTCCCACAGTCAGTGAGTACCAGCAGACCCATCTCATCTCCTGAAGAAGGGGTGGGAAACTCCTTCCAGCAAGTTTCACTTCTTGGGGCTCTGTTCTATGTAGTGAACTACCTTCCCTAAGGAAATTGGACACTATTTAAAGAATTAAGCATTACACGTACTGTTCACTGTCGATACTGAAAGTTCATGGAAAGGTATTCAGGTAGACAAATACCTGTATGTAAGCACACAGCATCCTTTAACTTTTATTAATTGGCATCATTTTTTCATTTTTAAGTGGAATAGAAGGTTCCCCTTAAACCAGTAAGTTTAAGGGAAATTCCAGTGGCTCTGTGTCTGTGGAGATTTAAAATCTACACATTCATCTCCATCTGTTCCCTTCAGCCCCCTCCTCCCCTCCACCAAAAGCACTGTTCTTCCCTAATGGTTACTGTTAATGAAAAAGGTACTAGCTTCCAAAAGGCTGAACTCTTTGGTTTTGGTATTTAGGGTAATGCTGGCTTCAGAATGGGTCGTGAAGTGTTCCCACCTTCCCAGAGAGTTCCTGTAGGGTTGTGTTGTGGATTGAATTGTATGCCTCACCCCCGCAAACTCCACAAAATAGATTGAAGTCCTAACCCTCCGAATCTCAGAATGTGACCTTATTTGGAAATAGGGTCATTGCAGATAAAATGTTAAAATGAAGTCATGCTCATTTAGGGTGGACTTTAATCCAGTATGACTAGTGTCCTTATAAGAGTCGTGGACATGACATTTGAGGGGAGAATGGCATGTGGGAACAGAGGCAGATTGACATGTTGCCACTGCAAAACAAGTAATGCCAAGGATCGCCAGCAAGCCACCAGCAGCTAGGAATGGGCAAGGAAGCATACTCCCACAGGCACCAGAGGGGGCATAGCCCTGCGCACCCCTCGGTCCGAGACTTCTAGCCTGCAGATCTGTTGGATAAGGCACCCAGTTTGTGGTAGTTTGTTGTGGCAGCCATAGGAAACTAATGCAGATTTGTATTATTTTTTTCTTTCAATTTTGATAGAATTCACCCAGTGAGACTGTTTGGATGCAGTTTTTTGTGGAAAGATTTTTTAATTATGAACTCAATTTCTTTAATAGATGTAGGGCTATAAAGATTTTCTGTTTGTTCTTGTATTTGTTTTGGTAATTTGTGCATTTCAGGAAATTCATTTATCAAAGTTATTAAATTTGTTAGCATAAAGCTGAGTTCATATTATTTATTGATGTCCATAGGATTTGTAATGACATTTTCTCTTTCATTCCTGATCATTGGTAATTTGTGTCTTTTAATTTTTTTGATTGGTCTACCTTAGTGGTTTTCAACTGGGAGCAATTTACCCCCCACCCCAGACACCCCCACCCTTGCCAAGGGACATTTGACAATATCTGGAAGCATTTCCAGTTAGCACAACTTGGGGCATCTAGTGGGTGGAGTCCAGGGATGCTGCTAAGCATCCTGCAATGCACAGAGCCCCTCCCAACAAAGAATTGTCTATCCCACAATGTCAGTGTGGCTGAGGTTGGGAAACGTGCTCTAGGGTTTCCAGTATAGACCTTCTGCTTTCGAATAATGTTATGCCACTTCATATTTAACGCAAGCAGCTTACAATATAATGTTTCCACATATCCCCTTCCATCCTTAGTGCTATTGTGGGCATACGTTGTACTTCTCCCTGTATTGGAAACCCCACAATATATCATTGCTGTTTTTGCTTTAAACAATCTAAGACATTTTTACATGAAGAAAAAATACCTAGTTGTTACTCATACGTTTTCAGAAGTCTTCATTCTTTGTGTGGTTCCAAATTTCCACCTGGTGTCTTTTCCTTCCACGTGAAGAATTGCTCTTGTGTGTCTTGCAGTACAGGTCTGCTGGAGGCATTCTCTCAGCTTCGGTGTGTCTGAAAACTGTATTTTGCTTTCATTGTTGAAGTGTTTTTTGGTTTGGTATAGTATTCTCCATTAGTTTTTAAAATATTCTATAAGTTATTCCATTTTTTGTTTATATAGATTATAAAAAATAAAACTATCATTCACTAATATAAGACTTTTAAAAAATCTGTATATTTTAGGGAGTATTTCAGGATTATGTTGTTATTGAAAAATAGTAACAAAAGTTAATGCACCCTGCTTAGATTTTGTAAACAGACTTGTTTTTGCCTTGTGTTTTTTTCCATTTCTTTTTTTCTATTTTTTTTGTCCTTCACTCCCTCAAAAATTTGTGGGGGGGATGTTACTTCTCTGAACCTCAGTTCCCTCCCCTGTCAAATCAGTCAGTCAGTGATTCTCTCAGGTTTGTTGTGAAAGTGAGGTGAGATGGAGGATGCCAAATGCCTAGACCTTGAAAGGACTCATAAACGTGTTACCACGGTGCACAGGAACCCTCCTTTCTGACCTTGGGCTTCTCATATGGCAGCAGCCCCGTGTAGACACGTAGACACATGGACTGCTCTCCACACTCTCCGGGAGCCAGGGGAGCCAGGGAGGACCAGGAATGAGCACTGTTGCTCATGGTTTTTGTTCCTGCCAAGAGTTCACAGGTTGCTTTTAAATAAATCTGATCCTTTACTCAAGGAAGGTTGGGAGATATTTTCTGAGGATACTTCAGCTGTTAACTTAAATTATTTGAATATAGTAAAGTTCCATGATATCTTATATTTTACATAATTTACATATTTCACTTGTTCAGGAATCTCTTCCCTCCAATTAGGGTAAAATTCTGTTCATTTTCCATTTCTCAGTTGTGTTTATGAGCTACAGTATTTAAGTAATAAATTTTTATATTAGGAAAATCAGTAATAGCGGGGGCCCAAAATCAATAGTAAAAACAGTAATAATCAACAGTAAAAACAGTTCTTTCCAATGGATCTAATTATTTTAGAATATACATTAACAGTATTCTCATTAAAAGATGAATTCATTAAAATGCTTTCTTCTCGTCCTGGCTGGGTGGCTCAGTTGGTTGGAGCATCATCCCGTACACCAAAAGGTTGCGGGTTCAGTCCTTAGTCAGGACACGTACCTAGGTTGCAGGTTCAATCCCCAGCTGCAGAGTGTTTGGGAGGCAACCAATTGATGTTTCTCTCTCCCATCAGTGTTTCTCTCTCCCTCTTTTCCTCTCTCTCTAAAATCAATGAACATATCCTCAGGTGAGGATTAAGTAATAATAAATAATAATAAAATAAAATGCTTTGTCTCTCCCAGCAAGATAAACTAACGGGATTATTGACTTTTTGTAGATAATATTTCTCGTTCCTTAAGATCGGTCGATCTGCTATTTTTGGTCCATACCTGGTCGTGGGCAGCCACACTCTGACATTTGTTTTAAATATGTCCTCCTGTGTTGCTGCTCTTCTCCTCAGTGGGCCTTCGGCGTGACACTGTGGGAGCTCATGACGCTGGGCCAGACACCCTATGTGGACATCGACCCTTTTGAGATGGCTGCGTACCTGAAAGATGGTTACCGAATAGCCCAGCCTATCAACTGTCCTGATGAACTGTAAGTTTTTCTGAGTTTGAAGACCTGGGTTGCATTGCTTTTCTAATGTTGGGATGAAAGGAAAAGAGCAGGTATCCAGAGACTTCCCTTTTGAAAATGATTTTTTGGACTTGAGTTAGACTCTCCTAGAGGACCGCAAAGTCATCCAGTTATTCACTCTTTATTGCATTTGACATGAGGACTTTTTGCATCTCAAATTTATAGTGCTTAATCCACAGGTGGCAAACACCAGGCCCGTGGGCCGAATCCAGCCCCCCACCTTGTTTTATCCAGCCCGGCACCTTGTTTCTACCCGGCGGCAGAGCCCAGCTCTCGCTTAACTGTTAAGGAGTAGTCACATTTATACAGTCCTTAAAATTACATTCGGCCCTTTGAAGACAACCGCAAAGCTGATGTGGCCGCCGGTGAAAATGAGTTTGACACCCTGGTAATCTCACCCAAGAGACTAATGTGAGAAAACGCTGAATGTTTTGTGGGTTATTCTATGTACAGTGAGGGCTGACTTTTATTTATAGAGCCTTAAGAACATACTTAGTTATATAAAGCCGTTCTCATTGTCATCTTGCCATGCTCATTGGTACATAGCCAGTCTTCCCACCTAATGGGATTGAGGTGGGCAGGACACTGGTCAGGGCGATTGAGTGCACAGGTGAGTGTGGCCTCAGTTCTGGAATCCCAGGAAGGTCTCTACACCGTAAAAAGGTGACAGCTTTTCCTTTGCACTGATTTTACTGTGGAGCCAAGGTTCTTCTAGCTTAGATAAAGCTTTTTCTTCCTCCAAGTTCTTCCTCTGAGAACTTAAATACAGGATAATAGGTATTTACATGAGAGCTCTGTATTTGCTGATATATATATTTCTCTCTCTCTCTCTCTCTCTTTTGTTGCTGTTTAAGTGCAGTTGTTGCTGTTTTCCCCCCACAACTTCCCACCCCCAAGCCATCCCCACGTCCCACCCTCTATCCTACCCTGCTTTGGCTTTGTCCATTCGTCCTTCATACATGTTCCTTGACAACCCTTCCCCCTTTCCCCCCTGTATTTGCTGGTATATTTTGATGTGCTCTCATGAAGAATCGAAATCCACATGTAAAATCCAGATAACTCATTTTAGCTTCTTTTCATTTTAGATCTGTCAGCAGATAGTGATATTGATTGATTTTTAATATGTCATCCTCTTCCACACCCACATGTAGACAGAAAACATAACTGGCATCAAACTGAATAAAGGGTTCAGAGTACTGTATTGTCACTAGCGAAATGTCCTGTTTTTGTCACTCTGCAGATTTGCTGTGATGGCTTGCTGCTGGGCCTTGGATCCAGAGGAGAGGCCCAAGTTCCAGCAGCTGGTACAGTGTCTCACCGAGTTCCATGCGGCCCTGGGGGCCTATGTTTGATTCTCCTCTCGCAGTCCCACAGCATCTAGGCAGAAGGTGCCTGTCAGGGCCCACTGGGAGCCGGTCTTGGACTCTTCATCCACCACGCCACACCACGCCACGCCACGCCACGCCAGCAAAAGCACATTCGTCTTCCAGAACACCGTGCCTTAGGAATGCTTTAGAATCCAAACTTTTTAAGACAGACTTAATAATGTGGAATATTTTCTAGATATCACTTTTATTAGGTTGAACTGAAAAGGGTTTTGTAAAGTTTTTGCCCAAAAAATTTTAAAACATAGTAACTTTGGACTAGGGGTACATTCTTACAAAATAAATAAACAGTTTTTAAAATTGTTTAAACACTTGGAATAGCTATCTTAGTGCCGATTGCTTTTTATTTTTTGTCTTCATCAAGGTAATTGTAGGTTATTCACCTTTAAAGTTTTTAAAATATTTATCACTAGTGTTGGAAATAGTCGGTCTTCAAGATGCCGTCCTTTTTCTTAAGAAAATAAAAACAGCCTAAAAAGTTGTCTGGTTTGCATTCTACAGGAAAAGGCAATATTGGAGAAAGAAAACTTAAAAGCTAGAATGGAAAAAAAGAAATTAAAAAATACTTATTAGAAACAGAAATGACCCTTTCGTGGAATATTGTTTAATTTTTTTATTTTTTTAATGAAAAGGAGTTCCGCTTTTTCATTTTTGAGGAAGTAGGAGTTGAGTTCATTGAAACATTTTGAATTTGGCAGAAATTGGCTTTTCTGTGAACCAGAAGTGGGCTTGGGTTCAGGTCAGTAGTAAAGGATGGTGATTTATTTATTTTTACTCCCTGGAAAAGGTGGTGATACAACTTCAGAAAGTGCAGTCCTGTTTCTAAGGGTAAGAATCCCTTTTAATGCACCTACACAGTGCTTTGCACAGAGTGGGGGCTTGAGCTGCTGTGGGTTAAAAAATGTAAACTGGGAAGTTTTGTGCTTATCTTCAAGGCTGGCTTAAGTATAAAATTGTCTTTTAAAACACTTGAAAAATTAAAGGATTTGTAGTACGTTATCGCAGCATTGAAAAGATCGTTCCTGATCAATGATTGGTTGTGTCTGGCGAGTCTTTGAACATGCAACAGATAGATACCATGTTTCGTTTCACGGGTGTTTCACTCAGGCCCACAGTCCTTAATGCAGTTACAGCTAACTCTGCTCAGCCTCCAGGTTCTAATAAACAGTTGGAATTATGATTATAAAGAAGTATTATAGCACTGAAACTTTTCTGTGGAAACTTTTCCTGAACCATTAAATTAGGGGCGTGTGTGTAGTGGTACTTGGTTATATTGATAGTGGGCCTAATGCAGAGTCGAATGGGCCTCCTCAGCAGTTAGGCCTGAGGGCGCCTCGCTCTGCTCCCATCCTCATAGATGTACAAGGGAGAGTGCGTAGCAGCTGGAGGCTTTTGCCGTTGTTAAAGAAGCTTTATGAATTAGCACATCTGGAGAAAGAGCTCACACAGTACATGCTCTGTCAGGAGCAGGCCAAGAGCATGGTTTTTCTGTGGGCTATTTATTAACATATTAACACTGGTTCTTTGATTTTTATGAAGTACTCAGCTCTCCAATGGCTGGTTTGTAAAAAGCTCCTTGAGCCGTTTGTAAGTTATAGACGTTTTCGTTCACAACCTGCAGCCTTAGAAAGCATTCAGTCTACCAGTATTGTTTAGCACTAACTACGGATTCTACACAACTCAAGCATCCCTTCCAGCATTCAGTGCATTCTTTTTTTGTGTTCAGGTTAGCATGTTGTCTAGAAATCACAGTTCTATGTACAAGGTCAGTTCAGAAGGAAAAAACACTGACATCTGACTTCTATCCCAAATTAGCAAGTAATAAGAGGTGCTCTCCGTTATCCGGCATGTGTGGCACCTCTGACCTTATCATTTTGTGTTTGTGAGCTGTTTTATGTATGTATATTTGTTTTATAGTGGGTATTTTTAAGGGTTTAAATAGATT
Organism: Carollia perspicillata; assembly: GCA_004027735.1. Taxonomy (NCBI): domain Eukaryota; kingdom Metazoa; phylum Chordata; class Mammalia; order Chiroptera; family Phyllostomidae; genus Carollia; species Carollia perspicillata. Next base: position 1,927 of record PVKM010013719.1, on the reverse strand, counting down.
TTTCTTGCTGAGCTACTTGGAGCCATGGACGCAGGGAGAAAAGAGCAATTATAAGATTTTCATGGCTGGTCTTTGTCCAGTTGTTTTGTTGTAGATTGTGAATGTTACTGAGCACACTTTGCAGAAAATGTTATTCCTGTAGGAAGGAAGCAAATTGACAAAGCACTGATGTGATATCATAAGCTGGCGCTAGTCACCCAGCGCTGTATTGTATTCTATCCTTTCCTCTAACATGCCATTATAAGAATATTTTATCTGTAGAAGCAAGGAGGTTTGGGCTGTTTATTCAATACGTATGTATTGAGTGCCCACTATATATTTGGCTCTCAAGATACGCAGCAAACAAGGCAGATGAGGTTCTTCACTTTCTAGGTCTTATATTCTCATTAGAAGAAGCAGATAATGAACATAAGATTTTGGTGAGTGCTCTGAAGAAAAATATAGAACATTGTCACAGGGAATAACTTTAGATGTACTACTATTTAGTCAGGCTTCTCGAAGCAGGTGGAATTTGAGCAGAGATCTGAATGACAAGAAGGCAGCTATGAGAAGGGTATTTGCAGAGGTCTCAAAGCAGGAACAAGCTGGCCTCCAGGCTCGGCCCTTCCTGTTTACCCTCCTCCAGCCGCTGCTGCTGTCAGAAAAGAACAGAGGTCAGCGTGGCTGCCCTGCAGTTAGGGAAGGGAGGGTTCCCTATGAGGGCTGGGGAACACGGACAGACAGCAGGGCCTTGTAAGCCATGGGACACATTTATGTATTTTTTCTCCATACAATGGAATTTCATTCAAGTATTTTTTTTCAGTGGGGATTGATTGACATGGTCTGATCTATCATTTTTAAAAAAGATTATACCAAAGTGAAGATTGCATTGTTGGGAGAAAAAGATAAAGTAATGAGACTTCTAAGAAACTGTTGCGTAGTTTAGGAAAGGAAAGATAGTGGTTTGGGAGATTGTAAAGGGCAAATTGGAGATCAGTTTTGAATATAACAGGCAGGACCTGGATCCATGGGATGTTGGGGGTGGGATCAGGGCTAACTAGTTTGTTTGGGGCTTGAGCATCTGGTTGTATGGCCAGACTACATAGTGAGATGGAAAAAAACTCAGGGAGGAACAGGATTTTACTATGGCAGAAGGATCAGTACTTGGTTGTAGGCTGTTTGAGTTGCCAGTTGGTCAACTAAATAGCGATTTTAAATAATAAGATTCTGTAGCTTAGGGAAGTGGTCTCATTAAACATATCAATGTAGGAGTGTAGCCTATAGACCATATGGAAAGCCATGAACTTGCTTCAGGAGATGGTGTAGACGGAGAGGAGGTCCTAGGACAGAGCTCTGAGCACGCCAGCATTTAATGGTCAAGTGCAGGAAGAAGAGATACCAAAAAAAGACTGAGAAGAAGCCACTGTAGCTGGAAAAAGCAACAACCAAAACAGGAAAATGAGGTGTCATGGAAGCCCAGGGAAGAAAACGTTCCCAAGTGGAAAAAGAAGCCCGTGTGGGACTTGGCCTCATGGCGGGTGTTGACAACACTAGTAGGGGTCGGAGCAAGAGGGGGTCAGAGCACAAGGTGGGAAGGAGGGGATCCTGCTATAGTCGGCGCTCTTGAGAGTTTCACTGTGAAGGGACATGGAGCGGTAACTAGAGAAGATCAAAGAAGTTTTGGGGGGGTTTTGGTGGGGGGTGGGGAAAGGGAGAAGAGCATGTTTGTTTTCCAGAAGAAGAAATGGGTCCCAGAAAGTCTTTCACAGGCTAACGAGAATGATACCTATAATAGAGGGAGAAACATCCCTTTGGAGTGTAGGACATACTTCTTTCTTGCCCTTCGGTCCACAAGCACGAAGGCCTTTCCACTCGATGCTCGCTTTGGTTGTGGTGAACATTATGTTTTTAATGGGGAAATAAGGTGAGGGTGAGGTATCCAAAACTT
>PVKM010013718.1:0-29902 GCA_004027735.1 Carollia perspicillata | reverse complement strand
GTCTTCCCTTATGGAGGTCTCCTTACCAGCCCAGCCTCACAGTCCTGGCATGGTCAGAGGACTTTTTTCATGTCATTTCATTGTTGGGTCTGCCTCCCAAATGTCCTCCTAGGGCTGGACATGGAGGAGACACTGAAGCAGCAACTTGGACATGAGGCACTTTTGCCTTGACCCTTTGCCTGAGCTCATAAACAACCCCGAAACCAGTCTTTTTACCCTCTTTTGGATGATCAGGTGTACATATACTTTTTAATTATTTACATAATTAAATCAGTGATTTGCTGATGGTCCAACATGTTTGACAATATTCTGGAGCCATCTGTTTCCTAATTGGACTTAATCTCCAAAAGATGTTACCAAAATAGCCATCAAACAATTTCCAAAAAAAAATCAAGCCATAAAAATCTTCCACTCCCCTTCACTGTGTTCATAGAGATATATAAACACACATAACACAATTTATATTACCATTTGTAATAGTTCTAGGCATTCTATGCATGTGACCTGATGACTTTCACTAGAGATTGGAGGCATCCTGGTTGGTGATGTAGTAAAAAGTTGGCTGCAGGAGGAGAATGCAAGAACTTACTGTCTGTGTGACCTTGGGTAGGTCATTTCCCTACTCTACTCTATGCCTCTACTCATGGGCATGTAACCCTTGTCCCCATCTGGTGCTCAGATGTCTTCTTCATTGGATGATGTCCCCATCATGGGAGTTATTGCATTGTTGGGTGACTTTTATTACTAGAAAATTTTTGAACTAGGGTCTGGAGACCTGGGTGAGGGCTGACTTTTGCTCTGTGATCTTGAGTGACCCCTTTCCCTTCTGTGACCTGGGGTTTATTATTCTATAAAATGGAAGTAATGATATCCAGTATTGATTATGTGACCTTGCCTTGCTGGTCAGGGTCCTGCAAGAGAATATTTTGGACAAGAGACTGGGCTGTGATACCAAAATGTCTGGGTTGGAATTTCCACTTTCCACTTATTAGCCATAAGCTCTTGAGAAAGTTACTTAATCTCTCCCAGACTTGGTTTCCCCATCTGGAAAATGAGGTTTATGATACAGTATTCTCCTCCTAGGAGTGTGAGAGGTCTAAATAAGAATGTCTGAAAAATTCCTGGCTTGCACCAAGCTCCCAATTAAGATGATCCTTATTACAAGGCATTTGTAAGAGTTTCATGTGAAAATCTGCTTTGGAGGACTATGAAAAATAAGGATTTTTAAAAGTCCCTTGAAGTATGTGATACTTGTGCACTAGTTTAGAAACATTGTCCTATGGACTTGAAAAATTTTACCCACACTTTAGTGGTGAAAAACGAAACAAAGAAGATTCAGATGATGTATATAGGGAGTAGTTTTAGAAACTGTGTTTTTTTTTTCTATAAACTGAGAGATAGCTCTGAAGACTTCATTTTTTATTTTTGCCAGAAAATTATTGTCTTGGAGCTGCTTTGTTTTCAGCTTTTAGTGAGAGCTCTTTCTTTAAAAGACTTCAGCTGTTTTTCGAGAGCAGTAAATTACATTATTTTTCCTGTGCACCTCCCTCCACTCTTTTGGAAAGAATTATTTAATAACTCAGTACATTTTTGAGCACCTACTATGTGCCAAGTGTTCTCCTGGGGACTGAGAACATAGCAGTGGATAAGACAGCTGAAGCCTCCTCCTCCACTTGTGCGGTGCACATCCTCATGAGAGCTGTACACGCATGTGCACACATGTGCAACCCCCACCCACATGATGTCCAGTAGTAAGTCAGGGCATGGGAGTAGAACGTGATGGTAGTTTCTTTTTTCAGCACGGCAGTAAGGGAAGACTGTAAAAAGGTGCTTTTTGGGAGAAACTTGATTGAATTGAGGGGATATCCATGTAGGTATCAGGGAGAATGGTGACCCAGGCTGAGGCCACAACAAATACAGTCCTCAACTGTGTGCCTGCTTGTTCATTAGAGAACCTCAAGGCCAGTAGCTGGTGCTGAGCAAGGGGAAGGGCAGAAGGAAATGAGATCTTAGTGAGAGCCAAGGACTGGGCTTGGGGCCATCGTGAGGCCTTAGGACTTTGTTCTGCAGGGATGGCCTGTGACATGGGAGGGAGGCATAGTTGGATTTAGGACTTACTGCGATGACTCCAGATCCTGTGTTAAGAATGGACTGTAAGGCTGAGATTAGAAGCAGGGATACCAGGAGGGAGCTACTGTTGTCCATTCATGTAAGCAAGATATGGTGACAGACCGATGTGGGAGTGACCCGGGTGGTGAACGTGAACACATTCAACGGTCTCTGCCTGTGGATTGGTGGTGGGTGCGAGAAAATGAGAGGACTCAAGGGTGACTTCCAGGCTTTTGACCTGAGGAATTGGGGGAAACAGATTGCTCACTTCTGAGCAAGCAGAAGCTAGGTGAGGAGAAGAGCTATTAAAAATATTGTTTTAGGATGGGTCAAGGGTTCATTTGGGAAGTAATAAGTACATCTTAAATACATAATGCAGATTCATCAGCACATAAATGATATTCAAGCTAAGGTCCTGGGTCTGATCTTATGTAGCAACTATGCTATATGCTACAATAAAGTTAAGAAAAGGTTCAAGGTCTTCCACCTGGGGCACTCTTAACGTTTAATGGTCTGGAGAAGAGACTGGGAAGGAGCAACCAGTAGTGTAGGAGAAAAATTTGGTAGCCGAGTACATGTACAGTGGAAACTCAGTTCTCAAATTCATTCATTCTGGAAGGCTGTTCGAGGAGCAATTTGTTTGAAAATGAAATCATACTCATACTTGTGCATTCTCTCCTTCGTCACCTGAGAGATGCTTGACTCATCGTTACACAGGTATCATCCTGAAAGACTTGTCAGGTTGAGAACCGAAGCTTTTTCTGACAACCGAGACATTTTTTTCTGTGAACAACTAGGTTGACGACTGATTTGTTTGAGATGGGAGATGCTTGAGAACTGAGGTTTGACTGTATTTGATTCCCAGGGCTGCCGCACCAAAGTTGCACCAACTGGGTGGCTTCAAACAACAGACATTTATTCTTTCGCAGCTCTGGAGACCAGAAGTCTGAAACAAAGTGGTCTGCGGTGTTCCATAGTCCCTCTGCAGCTCCTGGGGCAGGGTCCTTCCTTGCCCCTTATGGCTTCTGGTGGTAGCCGGCCATCCTTGGTGTTCCTTGGCTTGTGGCTGCCTGACTGTGAACTCTGCTTCCATTTCCCCATAGCCTTCTTTGCTGGTCTGCCAGGTTTCTTTCTCCTTATAAAGACACTAGTCAGTGGATTTAGGGTTCCCCCAATCTAGTTGGACCTCATCTTAACTTGGCCCTATTTCTGACTAAGGTCATACTCACAGGAACTGGGAGTCAGGACCTATAGCTCTCTTTTCAGGGGCATACTTCAACCCACAAAAGGGGAGAATACAGTCTCAGGTTAACTCTATATTTTGTGTTTGCCTGACAGTCACAGCAAATATTCAAATTTTAAATCTCCCTTCATTGGTCATTTTTTTGGGTAATTCAACACTATAGCATTGTTCAAATAGTAATTATGTGACACCTTAAAAAAGGATCGACCTGAACACAGTTTTTAGTAGTCAGTCCTGTGTTAAACATACATATGTTTTAAGTTGCAGGACTTTTCAGTGCCTTTGCTAGATGAATGAGCTTTGGAAACCTCCAGGAATGGGTGTGAGATGCACAGCATTCCCTTTAGTTCCAGAGCCATCAGGTCACAGGGCCTCTTATGTTCAGATGGAGGGGAGAGCCTGGGCGATGGAATGTGGGATTCAGTGGGGAGCTAAGATCTAAGGAATCAGGGGAGAGAGTCTTAGCAGTGACACACGAATAACCTTCAGTCCTCCTCCTCTGGGGATGCTCCTGTGCACATCGCACCATCTATTGCAAATCACCACGTTCCATTATGCAGATGAAATCCTGTGGAAACAGATCTGACACGAGGAGAGAGAGAGAGAGAGGAAAAGGAAGTTTAATCTACCTCAGACATTTGATTGCATTTTAACCTTCTCAGAAAAATGTTTCCTCTATAATGGTTCCAGTGGATTTGACTTGATCCTATTATGTTTCATACTCAATTTTTTTTCCAACTAATATTTGAACGTTGATCACAGTCCATTAGGGGCCAAGCACATTATGTATATTATTCATTTTAATTCTTCCCATGTCCTGAAAGGCTTTCCTCCTTTTATGAATGAGGAAACTGAGGCTAAGACCATTATAACAACTTGTTCAAGATCATGCAATTAGTAATGGCTACACTGGTATTCAAGCCAAGGGTTGTCTCTCTTTAAAACCCATACTTTTCTACATGAGTCTGAATAGGGCTTTTTTTGAAGGAGAGACAGGGGAAGTTAACCTTATAGGGGAAGCAAGTTATTAATGATAATGTTCGTTGCTAACAGTGATCGTGCTCTTACTATTGGGCAGATGTTTCTGGTGGACACAGTTCTTCTATGATGTGCGCCTTTCAATTACCACTCACAGACGAGCAGTGGGGGCTGACTGTTAGTTCCTGGCTTGTAAGGGCTGTAGTTGGAATTAGAATCCAAGCCTGACTCCAGAGTTCAGAATTTCACCCCATTTGTTTTCGTTTTTTATGTTTCCAGGGGGTCTTTCATTTGATGGCAGTGGCGAGTAGTGAGTGTACATGGTGGTGACTAGTTTGAGCACTGTGTTGAGAAAGACCCTGAAGCCCTATCTGGGCTCAGTGAGAGGGAAGGCCACTGAGGATCGGTGACATCTGCCCCGCAGAGGGAGACCATGGTGTGTATGCTGTCCTTGTTAGGGTGGCTTAGCTCCTCCGCTGTTCTGAGGCACGGTTTGTCTATGCTGTCCCCTTTTTCCTTTTTCTCTAAAGTGCAAAGTACGGAATAAATAGTTTGCAGAGGGAGGGCTAGGGTAGAGTCCTTATGAGAGTAGCTTTGACTTAGGGGTGTGTCTAAATGGGAGATATGGTCAAGGTAGGTTTCTGCAGTCCTTGTAATGCTACCAAACATCTCAACAGTGTACCACCTTCTGCAGGCCCTCTCACTTCCATTTGAGTTAGTTGATCCCTACGGTGAGCTTGCAAGATAGATAGGATAGAGTTAATCATCCCATTTTACAGATGAGGAGACTGAGGTTCAAGGAGGCACAGTAAGTGCCTGGTGTCCTCACAGTTTCTAAGTAGCAGAAACAGGCTTGGATGCAGGCCCTCTGCCTTCAAACCCAGCAGTCTTGCTGCTACACTAACACTGTTCTTGGTTTGGTCTGGTCATTGACTATAGGTATGAACAGGGTTGAGATAAGACCAGGAGAGAGGTGAAGTTACCCCTGGAGGATGTGGTGGGCATGGTTGGGAAGGAGTAAAGTTTGGAAACGAAATCGTTTCCATACTTTTCCTTCTCTTCACAGCCACTGATTCTTTCCTATATTGAATTATAATCTGATGATAATCAACACTTTTGGGATGCTTACCGTGAACCAGGCGGTGTGCTAATAAGTACCTTAACTGATGTAATTGAATCCTGAGAACAACCCTGTGAGTTAGGTCCCACACGGACCCTCCCCACATTCTGCAGACGACAAAGCCGAGTCTCGGTGAGGTTGACTCTTTGCTGGGAAGTTTCCGAGCTGGGATGGACAGGCAGGGGAATCTGGAGGCTGTTCCCTTCCACAGCTCCTCTGCTCTGCGAGCTCTGCCGTCAGACAAGCTGGGAACCTTGGACACCCTTTCGGTATGTATTTTAAGATTTCAAAGCTGTTGTTTGCTTATAAACATCAGATCTGCTGCTGATGCAAGGCACAGCACAGACTCGCAGCTCGTCACCGAGCTGGCTGCACCAGGCCAGGCGGCGCGGCCAGGCAGTCACGCGCCTGCTGGAGACGACAGCCCTGCCAGCTGACGGGGCCCAGACTCCGAGCCTTCCCTTCCTGAGTTCTGACTTCAGACACTTTTATTCCCCCTCCAGGCTCTCTGTCTTTTCTCAGATACCCACATAAATCCTCAAATTTGTTGTTACCTTTCCTTGGATCTAATTTTTCCCTTCCTTTGTATTATTTTAAATAGGAAAGAAACTGCTTTTTTTAATCCAATTTAATACCCCATTGAGGGTTGTCTTGCCAATCAGGAAATGAAATACAATCACATCAGCCAAGGCTTTAAATTCAGCACTGTCTTCATATTTTGCCATTTGAGTCCTGAAATTTACACAGCCTCGTTCTCACTCTAATTGATTCTTCTAACCTGACCATGACTTTTACCGTCTGTGGTTAGAACATTTGACTGGCCTTATTCCTCAGGCATATATCACCTTTAAAGGGACCCGCACCGTTAGGAAGTTTATGTCTCAAATTTAAGGTTTTTAAAATGAAACAAGAACTGCCGGGCAGTTTAAAGAGCTTAACATGAATAATAAAACATTCAAACATGAGGGGTTTTCCTCCTGAAAACTTTATCAAAGACGACATTAACATTTCCCTGTATTACGGGCACACCAAATATAACCAATTTCTTTCAGCACATAAAATGACCGATCTTGGACTTTTACAGTGTCAGTAAAACTTGTAACTTCAGAATCTATCCTAACTTGAATGATGGTATTGTGAGGTTTGGGTTTGCAAACGGTGACCCTTGCCCTATTTGTTAAAATAAGAAGAAATTGGCTAAGGCGATGGAAGCTCTAAGAGAATATGGTTAGTGTGTGGTATCAGCGTCGGAAACCTTGCTCCTCAGACTGAGCACTCTGCATCCTATTGTGTCATTGTGTACGCAGAGGTGCCTGAAAACTGCAAAGGGGCTGAGTGTCTCCTGAACACATATCAGGCTGAGAGATGGGCCCTAGACTCTAGCTGTAGTTGTGTCACTAAGCGCCACCCTTGACTACGTGATGGGAACTTGGATCTGGAGTTAAACCTCCACAAAAATCCACGGCCAATGTTATTATCCCCATTTGGCAGACAAGCAAACTGTACCTTTTAACAGAGAAATGTAAGAAAGCCTCACAGGACATGCAGCGAGGAAATGGGAAGGTTGGGATTTGAGCGCAGATCTGTCTGAGCCTCAAGTCTCTCCTTGTAGCCACTGTGTGGTCTGTGTATTATCACCTCCCAGATGGGCCTTGGTTTCCTTACAGTGGTGTAAGGAAGTTGGCCCAGGAAATCTTAATGTTTCTCAAAAACTTAAAAGGACTTGGAGTCGGAAGACCTGCTCCTAAGATTCACAGTCCTTTTACAAGTTGTGTAACCCTAGGCAAGTTGTTCGGTCCTTCCGAGCCTCAGCTTCTGTATCTACGAAATGGGGGTCAAATCTTCAACTAGAGACCAGAGTAAATAAGGAAAATAAGAGTACTGGGCATCGGCATGGGCTAATTTCTATTTATTAAAAAATGGATGCAAGAGGACCTAGCCTGAAAAGAATACCATGTTAATCATGTGGTAGCTAGCTTGAAAATTATCTTCATCTCTCTATCTGTCTCTCTATCTCTCTGTCTTCTTACAATTAACAGCCAGGACACAGCCATTGGGGGACAAATATTGCAGAACAATTAAAAGCAAGGGCTTTTAAATCAGACAGATCTGCTCTATCATGTACTAGCCACATTGTCTTAGGCAAGTGGCTAACCCTCTCTAAGGCTTGGTGTCTTCTGTGAATGGGAATCATAGTGGGGCAACCCCATCTGGTGGATGTGAGAATTACATGCAGTAATAACACCTGTAGGCACGTAGCCCATGCCTTGTACATAGAAGCAGATGCTCAGAGAAAACATCTAGCCTGGTGGCCCGTGGAGCACCCTGGACTACAACACAGAAAACCTGGCAGCTCTTCTAATTCTTTTGATGATTTTCTTCATGAAATTAAATAGTCCACTTAACCTCCCATGGCTCTTTGATCTTGTGGCCCTCCCTGTCCCCTTCCCAGCTGGCAGCAAGGTTAAACCTGTACGACTTCAGTCTTTCTGCAGGGAGGAACCGAAACAGGGCAGCTGGATTGAGCAGAGGACAGAAATGATTTAAATTTCAAATTCGGAGATAATTTCTCACTCATTAACTCTTAGCTTCATTGAGTCCTGTGCTCTACACCAAGTTCTTTCATGTGCCTAATTTCATTTTTCTGTAGAGAACCCCATGAATTGCAGGATTGACATGGTGGACACTGTTCGAGAGGCCAGAAGGCCGAGGTTCAGGGGAATTTGAATGACTGGCCAGGAGAACAGATGACCAATGTTGGAACCAGAGTGAAAATCCAGGCAGTCAACTATGTATGTGTGTGTGTATGCACTCATATAAGTAATTTTGTATATATACATACAGTTACATATGTACACACACACACATATAATCAAGCATTCAGCTGTACACAAATACATAAATATACATGTATATAGGTAACATATGTATATGTGTGTATATATAATATGCAAACATGTATATGCATGTGTGTATACAAAATTTCACTTTTCCCCCATTTGCTTGCCATCAAATAACTGGTCTTCTCACTTTTAAAAGAGGGTTGTTTGCTATTAGGGCACTATAATGTCAGAAATGCTTGGAACCTGTGGAGGAGACACTCTGGAACAGTGCCTGGGATCTATAGCACAAAGATACACCTCTAAAATACATCCAAGTCCTATCCTTCCCATCTTTATAGTTTCTATTCCATAGTGGGTGGAGTAATCGCCCTCCCCTGCAAAGCTGTCTGAGGAACCTATGAATATGTTACCCTCTATGGCGAAAGGATCTCGGCAGGTATGATGAAGGTAAAGATCTTGAGGTGGGAGATTACCCTGGATTATCCATGTGTACTCCCTGTAATTACCAGTTCTTATAAGAGCGAGGCAGGGGGGCCAGAGCCTGAGAGAGATACAGATGCTGCATTGCTGGCTTTGAGAATGGAGGAGGGGGTCACAAGCCAAGGACTGCAGGCAACCTCTAGAAACTGGAAAACAGGAAGGAAATGGAATCTCTGCTGAAACCTCCACGAGGAATGCAGCCTGACCAACACCTTGATCTTAGCCAGTAAGACCCATATTGGACACCTGACGACCAGAGCTGTAAGATATAAAATTGTTTTGGTTTAAGCAGCTAAGTTCCCAGTAATCTGCTGCAGCAGCATTGGTAACTAACACACCATCACCATCTCTTGCCTGGATCAAGAGATGCCTAATCTCTCTGCTTCCTCTCTATACAATCCCCACCCACAAAATCCATTCTCCATGGAGCACAGCAGCCTGAGGGATCTTTCATACCTCAACTTGCCGATGCTACTTGTGTGCTTAAAACCCTGCACAGCTCCCTGTCATGCTTGGAATAAAATCTAGTCCCTTTATGGTGGCCTCATATTTTTGGCTGCAGCCTGAAGGGTAGTGGACTTGCCCCATCACTCCTGGGAAGTGAATGGGAAGAGTTGAGTTTAAACCCCAAGATCTGGCCTGAGTTCCCCTCGTCTGAGATACATGAGCACATTCTTTGATCTGGAACCATCTCCCTAAGTGAAAGGAAGTGAAAAGTTTTACCAAAGAAATGTCATGGCAATTGCCACATTGTCTGAGGGTTTTTTTTTAAAAGGAATACGGGAAGAAACTGGAGAACAGCCTTTGGAACCTGCTCCTTCCTGCTCTCAGAATTTCCTGTACTCAAAGGTACACAAAGTGCTGTGAAATCAGTGACCTTGGGGAATTCTCCAAAAATAACAAGGACCCGTTTAACAAACTGCTTGCTGCCTTAATGCTGATATAGTCAATAAATAAAGTAATAAAATATACAGTTATTTATATGGGGTTATAAATGCAAATGCATGCAGGACCAGACTAGAAACATATGGGCAGGAACTCAGGCCAAGTGATGCTAGATCTTCTGATATTTCTCAAGAGAAAACAGAAATCTGGGATTTTATGTGGAAAATTCCCATTTTCTAAGTACAGGCAGTGGATCATGATGGTTCTTTTAACCATGTGAAGACCAAGCAGAATGTTGTTGTGGGCTGGACCAGGCCTGTGGCTGTCTGCCTGCCTCTCTAAGACCACACCACTTCTCATACACTGGAGTTCTGGGGTCAGGTGTGGCCTCGCTCCGCTTAAATGCCTTTCTGCCCTTAGGACTTTGGTTGGAAAATGGGGATCCAGCAGAGCAGTCTAGAGTCGGGGGACAGAGATCTCAGGCCATGTCCCCAGGTCAGCTCATGTCTGAGGAATGTGTCTCACCCAGACTTGGTGCTGAGAGGACAAGGATGATGAGAGCCATGCTCTGCCCTCAATTTAGTTCAATTTCTAAAGTTTCTGCTAATGCTGTAGGATCGACATGATAATAATGCTCTTGGTCTCCAAGCTGAAAAGACTGGCTCTTTGCATGCAAACAATGCTGGAAGGGTTGAGACACTCACAGCTAATCTTATAATTTGGTCTTTATTGACTGTGGATTTATAAAAATTAAATGAATCTAAAAGTACATAGCCCTACCTTAGATGGCTGGTAATCCAGGTAGACTTCTTGGAGTAGGTGACTTATAAATTGAGAGATAATTGACATATAAAATTATATTACTTTCAAGCTTACAGCATAATGATACCATATTTGTGTGTATGTTATTGGGAAGTAGCAACCACTATAAATCTAGCTAACATCCATGAGTCTTAAATGATGATAGAGAAAGGTTTTTTTTTTTTTGTAAGGTAAAGGTGGATAAATGTGCTCCTGGAAGAGGAAGCCTCTTGAGCAAAGGTCTTTGCTCTAAGTACCCTGGACATAAAGTCTAGATAGGAAGAATGAAGGCACATTTGAGGAAATGAGATGATAAGATAGAGGGTAAGATAATAAGAGGAGGTGAGATAGACAAGATAAGATAGGATGCCAAGCAGAGAAAATATGCAGAAGAGATAAGAGGGCGTGTCAGAATGAGAGTTACAGGCCCTCAGGCTAGTTCGTTGTCTTGTCTTTGCAGTGATCTCGCTTTGTCATTTCCTCAGGAAGCAGGGAAATTCTTAAGATTATTGGGAAGCAAAATATGGGGTGAATATTGGGAAGCAAAATATGTTGAGTAGGTTAATTCACTTGACAAGAACTTTCTGAGTGTCTTCCATGTACTATACCTCATCCTGTTTCTGAAGCTAAGAGATGGACAGGATGTACTCATTATTCTGGAGTACGTCCGACATTCAGACATCAGATAGATTGTGGGTTTCATGAAGATACCTACCTCAGACACACAGTAAGGACTCAATACATATGTTTAACTTTTTCAGCAAGAAATTATTGACAGCCTACTATGTGCAAACAGGAGCAGGTCACTTATTTCTCTTACCTCTTCTTCCTCGTCTGATCACAGCGCGGAGTGGATGGGAACATGTAACAAGATCCCATTTGGACAAAGTGTGGGACACATTGGATGGTTAATACCTATGAATGCCTGTCTCTTGGCTTTTAAAAATTCCTTCCTGGAGGGTAGGTGTCCATTGAAACCAGTGGCCATGCCCCCCGACTCCCCTCTGGGATCCTGAACATTTTACTCTAAGCCCTTTTGCATTTCATGCTCTCCTACTGCAAAGGGAAAGCTGGATGGGAATGTCTGCTTGCCTCCTGTGGGTGATTGGTTTACACCCGAATCACAATATCTGATTATAAGTTTGTAAATGTCTCTGCTTGCAGAAAGAGACCCGTATTATTAACGGTCATAAAATTAAATTACCCGGTGCATTTCTATTCCAAAAGAAAAACGGATCCACGTTCACCAGTCAGCCTGAATAACGTAGACGTATAAACAGGAATGGGGGGAGAACACCCACGACGCTATTTATTCAGTTCCAAAACATTTGCCACACACCATATGGCGGGATTTTTTTTTCCCTTCTCAAGCCCTTTTCACAGATGTAATTATAATTCTTTTCACCTTCCCCAGAGAGATCATCTTGAGTATTGTAAAGACTGTGTGAAACTCGAGCCCTTCCCGGGAACTTCATTATTGTGGCACTCGGTCTCCTTCTCCTTTGCAAAGTTCAGCCACTGGCCCGTGGACAGTTGCTCTGAAGAGCATCTGGCCTGAGGTTTTCCCTGGGGACTGTCAATGATGGGTGAAGGTTAACCATCATCACCATCATTTTCCCACGTGTATCGGTAACTTGCCAGCAGGGATGCAGTTCAGCTGGACCAGGGAGCTATACTGTCAGCTTTAAACCTGCTCAGCCTCTCATTCCCTGGCTTCTTCATCCTCTTTGAGGTGTGGTCTGATTTCATGGGAATGTGGACGTTAGCAACATTTCCACATTGCATTCTTAGCATGAGGGACCTTAGCATCTACCTCTTGTTTATGTCACATGTAACTAAGCAAGGGATTGAACCTAAGCCAGCCATCTGCTAAGCACTTGTTAGTTTTAATTTTTCTGGAATACAGGAGTATTAATAAGGGTTGATTCAGGTCAGCCCAGAAAGTGTATGAAGATATGGCCAGGCTTTCCTGAGACAGCGAAGACCTCCCTCCATCGATTAAACACGCACACTGTGTTAGACTTTGTACTAAGGGCTCTGTACCTGCTCTCCCTCATGCTTATAATAACCCCATAAGTGCTTAGGTTCTGTGGTCAAGGCCATATGTGGTTTCTGTACCACACGTTAGAGTAATAACAGTAGCCACAGCGACCTAGTATCCAACCCTCTGTATGCACACATAACACCTCACAATGACCCCCAACTCTCGTATAAAAAAACGTCATTCTTAGTGACCTTCCCTTTTGAAATGAGCTAAGACTCAGGAAGCATAAGGAATTTATGCGCAAGTTCCCACAACTAGCAAATATGCCCTCACCTAGTTTTTACCCAGTTCATGATGCAAAATACAGTGTGTCACACACCCTCTGAGTTTTAAAACATGAAAAACCAGCCTCTATTTATATCCTTGTTTCTATGGGGTGATGCATTCCAAGCTCTGAACATCTGAGTTACAAAGAACTTTTGGCAACAGAACCTGTTTATGTGTTGAAGACTGTCTGTATCTTCCATATTGATAGGGTGCGTCTGGCAAGAACAAAAATCGTCTTGTGATTTACCAGATGGCAATTCAGTTTTCCAGCTGGATTGGGAATCCCAGAGGACCCAGGTCTCCCTGCAGGATTCCAGCAGTGCCACCTCTGCGCTGTGGCTTCACCATGAGACACAGGCCATCTTGGACCCCTGGACTGGGGTCACAGCTCCAACAGAAGGAGATGACCTAGTCTTATAGGGTCCCATGCTTGACGTGCTCCTCTGGAACCACCTAAATGGACATTCTGTGCATCAGCATAATCACAGCTATGTGAGACTTCAGAGTTTCAGATTTACAAAACGCCGTGTTAAAAGGTGGAACAAATTTGTGCTATAAAGTTCATCCAGGGGAGAGTATGCTCAGTGGTTTACAGCAACGTTTTTTTGATTGTTTGACTACAGCTTTCAGAAAGATAAACACTTTCCATTGTAACCCAGTGCATGTATGTGAGGTGTCTGTGCATAGAATTGAAATCTGTATGAGATACATCTAACACGTGTGTATATGTATAACTGAAATAAAAATTTCACAAAACAGCACCCTTATTGTGTGAGATTCACCCTTATTTTCCTGTTCTCATCCATTCCAGTGCATTCCATTCCATTAAAAAGAATGCTGGATGCAGCCCTCTGAATTGTTTCTACGTGCTGCAGTTCGAAAATCAATATTTTAGTATGGGTTTCAGTTACAGAACTAGACCTTTTCTCTTAGCCTCAGTTTTTCTCAACTGTAAAGTGGACATCATACCACTACTTTTCTCATTTAAATGTTGTTACAATGTAACTTGTTGTTATAAGATAATGCTTGTCTGCAAATCCTTAATTTCACCAGAGTCTGAGTTTGGGGCCAGAATCCAAATTTCTGGCACATGCATGCCATTATTCTTGGCCACCTGGAACATGTCCTGCTTTCAGACACCACATTAATTTCTCAAGGTGGCCAGTGCACCTTTAAATGCATGGCTCCTTTGTCCCTTCCCAGTCTCTCTGGGACCCATTCACACAGGTTTCTGCTGAGAGTTTGAAAATGTCAGCACCCTAGGGATACCACATGTTTTTCCACCTGCCGGGTATAGCAGCCAGTCAATGGCTCCACTGGCCCAAGACTGAGACATGGAGATGCTCAGTGGGAGGAAGAGGACCCCCAAAGGGCCTCACTAACTTCTAAGTCCCCCAGGCAGCGTGGCCCTGGGAGGGTAAGAAGCAGAGTACTTAAGTTCTGAGCTTGCCCCATAAGGACCGAGGGGGTGTGGGCTCGGGCTTTTGTGGGGAAGTGAGGAGCGGGGGGTAAGAATGTTTCAGCCTCCTTGCATAGGCCAGCTTTCCAGCCCCATCGTGCCTTCCCTCCTCTTTCCCTTTTTTTCAGGCTGCTCTTCCCATTTGAAAACCATCACTTCTTTTGCCACACACTGAAATCTTTCACATCTTACAGCCTTTTTGCGATGCCTACCCTGATCCCAGCTAGTAGACTTCATGGTACTGGCATGTTTTGGGGAGCATTTGTCACTCTCCCTGTGTCAAGGATTAGAATATAAAATTGTTCTTTCCTACTAATATAGAAGCTCTTAAAGATCAAAATCCGAGTCTGCATTATCTTTGTGTCTTTCTTAGCACCTAGCAGAGTGGTGGGTTTGTGTAAGACACCAAAAAGTGGGCTGGGTGAATGAATGAGTGAAAAATAGGTGGGAGCATGGGTGGGAGAATGCTCTAAGACTGCTTAGTATCACCAGGATAAACTATGGAGGGTGTATTTACAAGTGTGAGTGTGTGTGTTTTCCACAGTTAAATTTGTAAGCCAGAGAGAGGTGCTCCCCCCTGGGTGTTCATGATCATTCCCTGGAGAGTTTATATAAACTACTGGGATTCCACCACCAGAAATTCTGTTTAAATCGGTCTGGGCTAAGATCAAAGGAATGCATATATTTAACATTGTCTTTTAGTGATTCTAATGTGCAGCCATGGTTCAGAGCCACTGCTGTTAGCTTTTTGATTAATCAGAAGACGGTACATGAAAGTACTTAGTAGAGTAGCTGGTCCACGGTAGTGGCCTTTAAATACATACAAACACTCTCCCCTCCTTCCTCTTGAGTGTTAGGACTTTATTTCATGCCTCTTTCCATTGTGCAGGGAGCTGAGCCCAAGGGACAAGTTACAGAGAGGGCAGCAGATGTTTCAGTGGCGAACACGATCTCGTCTCCAGTGAGCTGGTCCAGAGACCGAGTGCTGAACACTCACAGAACTTGGGCAACATCATGGTGACTGGACATTCGGGGCAGACTTCGTGAGTAAGCTTAGAGGGGGGTTAGGCTTCAGTGAGAGTGGACAGACTTTGGCAAATCGTGAAAAGCCGTTCTAGGAAAGGAGCACAGCACTATCAAAGACAGGAAGACAGGGGAAGACTATTATGCGTCTGGCACAGTGCTGAATACTTTATGTGCATGACCTTAGTTAAGACTCACAGGAACTATTACTGTCCCCACTTTACATACCATGGAAGAAGATCCACAGAGGGCAAGCTCAAGGTCATATAGACAGTAAGTAGTACTGCTGAGGTTTAAAGGCTGGGGGGTTGTCTGTGATGTCGCGTGCTAAAAGAAATGGTGAGGAAGCACCGTGTGCAGACAAGTCTATCTGAGTAGGTGAACTTGGAGAGGGAAGAAGAGGTAGCTAGATTAGAAAGGCATGTTTGGGCTAGAATGTGGACACCAGTGTACCTCCAGATTTTGAACTTTACCTTGGGTGCCACAGGGAGTTGTAAAGTGTTGAGCTACACAATGAATATAGCTAAAAGTACAGAGCATTGTAAGTTAGCGAGGTTGACAGGAGCCTCGGGGTCGGTTATTTAATCCACAACTGGCCTAATGAGAAAATTGATTTTACTTTTCCTAAATTATTCTTGCTGGGGATCAAATGCAACAATTCGGCCTTCCCTAGAAAAAGAGATTTGTAAGCATCAGCATGAGCCAGTGTAGCAATCTGCCTGCAGTGTTTTCTCTAGGGGGTGATCAGCAAGAACGTTTTGCTGAACACCTACTACATACCAGACCCCGTGGTGCAAGCTGCAGAGACAGGGCTAAGATGGACTCCCCGCCCCCTCCTCTCCCTCCTGTTGGTGAGGCCCTCAGAGACCAAGTCCAAATTGACTCATCAGATGGTTTCATAATCTCTCTGCCATCTCTTCATGGAGCTGAAAATGTACAGAATTACCTTAACATTCCCAACTGAGTCTTATTTTCCAAGCCGCTTCCATCCGTTGTCTTGCTTTCCTTTGAACTACATCCAATTTATCACCTTTTTTTTTCCCTTTCTGGAAACATAGTGCTCAAAGTTGAACACAGCCATCCAATTAAGTCTTAACCACAGACAACTAGGGCAGAGTAATTGTCTGGCTTGTTTTACCTGTGAAATCTTACCAACAGGTAGATGAGGAGGGAGACGTGGCTGTCCTGCGGCCGCTTGGATACTGTTTTGGAGTGGACGGGCAGGAATGGAGAGAAGAAACTAAAACGCTGTCAGCTGCCTTAGAAAACCTCTTAATACTTTTTTGGCATATTTTATTTGGGAGGGTTTAATATTCACTTATTTCACTACCTTGACATTTTCAGAACCCTGGTAACATTTTTTTTTCTAAGTTAAGCTTTACTTAGGTACAGTGTAACGCCGCCTTTGAGATGAAAGCCATTATCTGTTTAAAAGTTCTCAAGCTAGTGGATCTAAAGACATTCCCTGCATAATTGTGTACTTAGAATTCAGTGGTAGCGTAAAAGAGAGAGCGAGCTCATGTTCTGTCTGGAATTACGAAAAAGACAATTTATTTTTAAGTGAACTGGGGGAGAAGGGGGAAGAAGACTGTGGCGGAAGATGTTTAGCTGAGTTACTGCAATACCATCTGGAGGCTTGGCTGGAACAGCAGAGAAACCCTAGAAGGAACGGGAAATGGATCACCTAAGTCGAGGAGGGACTGGCGTGCTCTGGCAGGTGCAGTCTCAACCAGGGATATGAATTTGTGCAGAGTGGAGTGGGAGAGGGGGAGCTAATGTTCCCCTTGGATGGGAAGGCAACGATTATTTAAATTAAAAAGAAATTGGGATATAGTGTACATAACAAAATTTACCATTTTAATCATTTTAAGTGTACAGCTCAGTGGCATTAAATATATTCACATTATGTAACCAACACATCATCCATCTCCAGAATTTTTTTCATCTTCACAAACTGAAACTCCATGCCCATTAAACAGTAACTCCTCATTCTTCCCCTGCCTGGCAACCACATTCTCCAGAAGGCGGTTACTTTATTATTATTTTATTAACATATAGTTTCCATACAGTGGCAGGTGCTTTTTAAGGAGAAGAGGATTTCTTCCAGGGCTCGGTCACACCAGTTTTATGAAACATCTTCAAACCACTTCAACTTCACCACCTCCCTCCAGCTTTGGCTGAGTCCTGTCTTCTCTGGTGCGGCTGCAGGTCACCGTCCTATCCTGTCTGCCCACCAGCCTGTGAGCTCATTGACAGAGGAAGCCTCAAGGGCACCCTCCGCAGTGCTCAGGGCTGGATGAGGCCAGGGCTGGATGATTACAGCTCACTCGCACTGTTTACCATCTGCCTGACACCATGAGCGATACTTTACGCCTTTGTCTCTGGGATCCTTGCAGCAACCCTGCAAGGGAGTCAACATCAAACCTGTCTCAACAGATGGAGAAACTGAGCATATGACAATTAAAGTAATTTTTTTTTCAAGAGTGAGTAAAGAAAATAGGATTTCAGTAGAAGTTATTCTCTTACCATTTTTCCAATACTTTTTCTTCCCAAATTGGTCTTCATCAGCATCTCATACAAGGAAGATGGAACTGGCAGACGCAGGTGCCACTGGGTGGTGGAAATCCACTTTCTGTGTTTCCCAGAAAACCAGTTTTATAGGAGGGTATGGTAGTAGGTATTTCTTAAAACTGAAAACAGTTGGGTGAAGAGGGTCTCACTATTCCTGTGTGGTCTAATAAATTTGGGAACAGTGAGTTAAACACAGTTCGACAGAACTTTCCTCAAAGAACTTCTCAGAGGCTTTATTATTTATACAGTCTGCAAACTTGTTTTTCTTTTGTTGTGACAACCTTGTGAATCTGGTACTCTATTGAAAAACATTGACAAATGCCAGGGGTGACATTCACAGTATTTAACAATGGTTACAGCCTGGACGTTGGCAAATCAGACTGGATAAGAGCCCAAACAGAAGAACAGGAGCCAACAACCAGTGGGGACACACCCATGAGTCCTGATGGAAAAAGCTGTCTGCGTGGCATCAGGACCCACCTTAACCAACCGAGGCTCTCAGGAGGGGGGCCTTTCAGGGAGCCAGCAACCACGCAGGCCAACTGCCTTGGGGGAAGAAGGATGCCCATTTCCTGGGGAGTGCTTCCTGGGGATTTTCAGGATGTTGGATTGGAAATGAGTTTTGTCTTTCTGATGTACTGCAGCCTGACCTATAAGTAAGAAGTTGGGAGGCCTCGCGTCTCCCAGTGGTGGCTGTCTGCTAGGTTCTATTTTATTTTGAGTGGAGTCAGCGTAGCTCATCATAAGGGGCACTCGGCAGGAGCTAGAGGGGCTGGGCTCTGCCTGGTGTCTAGAGGCCAGTTTACATCCCTGGATGGGCCTCAGTTTCCTGCTTTGTAGGGTACAGAGTGCCCAGGCAATCAGATTTCCTTCCTTCCTGCTCCAGCATCTTATGATTCCATCTTCTGGGCAGCTCTTAATATTCTGATGTTCGTTTTTAGTAATTAAATATACTTCCCCCCCATCAAGTAAAGACAATAGATTTTTTTTTTGTTACCTGTCAGATGATGCTGGTACAAAGATAAAGGGCCCTGACTTTTGAATTCCATCTCTGTCTGATTTTCTTCCACGCTTGATGCCCTGCCAGGAGTGGAGAGGGGGAATGCATCTTTAATATTTATTAAAAGGCTCCAAATCTCGGCAATCTTCCCTCTTTGATCCTGTTAAATATTCTAAACTTTTTTTTTAAATTTAAACATGTTTGACTCTTCTAATCATGGGCTGACTTGCTTCCCTTGCTCTTTCAGCATCTCGTCTCGTGAGCTGGGCGGGAGGGATGAGGCTTTTGGGAGATGTTTAATGCTTCTGCCAGTTCCATTTCTACTTTGTCCAAGCTGAAGCAGCCTAGCCCGGAAAACCTGCCGCTGCAATTGATGCTCAGGAAATGATCACAAAGGAATCCAAGCTATTTACTTGAAGGTGGTTGTCACCATGTTGTCTGTAACAGTGCAATACTGGAGATATACTTTCTGTATAATACAAAAAACATGTTTTAGTAAAACAAAATGACCATTTTATGCAGTTACTGAAACAATTAAAAATTTTTTTTCTTGTACTTCTCCCATCACCATTTAACCCTCCCCTACCCACTGTAGTCACCACACTGTTGTCCACGTCCCTGAGTCCTTGAAATTTTAGTTCTGACCATGACACAGAATTTTAGGGAAACTCTAGGGCTATAATTACATAAACTCCACAACTGCCTCTGCACAGGAGTGAAGGGGAATTGTGGGCAGATAAGCATGCTTGATTTATTAGGGTAGTGGGATTACTGAATTGTGGATGATACTGTTTTTTTTTTCCTGCCAGTTTTGGTTATTTTAGTTGGCACATTGTTTATGTAATATATAAGACAGGGGAAATCATGTCATGTGTAGTAGAATAAGCATTGAATTTAGAATCGGACAAATCTGTATACAGATCCAGATCTTTGTTACTTCCCTGTGTAGGATTTTGGCTAGACCTCTTATTCTCACAGAGGCTGGTGTGTGGAAAGCAGCCTCTTCTAAAGTCAAATACAATGAAATGAGGCTACTCTGTTATTTTAAAAACATCTAGTATTATAAAAAGCCACAACAGAGTCTGACCTTTGCTCTTTCCTGATGGTCCATACAGGGTGGGGTGAAAGTAGTAGATTTACACTTGTGAGTATGTGGAACACAGAGTTTATTCTTGTGGGATTATGTATTAATTATTGTATTGTTTTCCCTACAGATAGCTGTAAACCTACTATTGGCCTGCCCTGAATTTTAAACTTACCCTGCTCTAGACTTAGTTAGGAAATATGAGAGCATCATAGTTGTAGGTTGGAACCCCAGCTCCCCCAAGTCTTACTCTGTGACCTTGGATAAGGAAATTATCTTCAGTTTCCCCCTCCGTTGGGGTTTAACCTGATTAGTATGCAACATTCCTCTTTTCCTTGCCTGAGTTCAGAACCAATGAAGAGACACCTGAGTCAGAAAGATTGAGATCAGAATATTGCCTTCATTCCTTTAAAGCCGTTTGGAGAATGTGAAGAGGGTGCGTAGCAAAATGGGCTTCCTCGTCCAGAATTTCTCCGCTCTGCAGTCCGCAGCCCTGTCCAGCCACGGGAGCTCCCTGCCTCGGGGAGGACAAAGTGTAGCCTCCCTGCAGACTGTAAATCCAAAGAGCAGCAGGACTTGCAGATCTAGTTCCCTCTTCCAAACACACCCTTGGAAATTCAGTGGGACTGTGCGTTCATTTATTTATTTATTTATTTAAGTGTAGTTGGTACACAAGGTCTGTCCAGAAAAAGTACAGCCATTGTTAGTATAATGAGAATCGTTTGTGCAACAGCAATGTAGCCTGGTATCCAAGGAGAGTGGACTGGAAGGCACATGCTTGAACAATCGTGGCTTCACTGTATTAGTCAGTGGCATCTACCAGATGCCATTGAGTGAGCATGTGTACTGTGTGGCCATCGCATTCAAAATGACTCAGCAAGTAGAACAACAAATCTGCATCAAATTTGCGTTAAGCTTGAATATTCCTCCACAGAAACTATTTAGATGATTCAGAAGGCAGCAGCTATGGGCAACCGGAGATTGGCAGCTTCACTGTGACAACATGCCCGCTCATGCATCACGTCTTGTGCAAAATGTTTTGACGAAACATCAAATCACCCATGCAACTCACCTCTGCTGCAGCCCAGATTTGCCACCCTGTGACTTCTGACTTTTCCCAAAACTAAAATCACCTTTAAAAGGGAAGAGACTTCAGACTGTCGATGAGATTCAGGGAAATACGACAGGGGACTGATGGCGATTGGGAGAACTGTGTGAGGACCCAACGTGCCTACTTTGAAGGGGACTGAGATGTCATTGTTCTTTGTACAATGTGTCTTGTAGCTTCAATAAATGTCTCTATTTTTCAAGGTATGGGTCTGGATACTTTCTGGAAAGACCTTGTACAATATTATAGTAGTTATAGTGATTTCAGGTGTGCAATGTTATGGTATTCCATTTTCATATCCTATAAGGTGACCAGCCCACTGAGATGAGAGATGGCTGAAAAAGGTGAAGGGGAATATAGACAACAATACTGTAAGTGCATGCTATGTTTTAAACAGTAGCTGGCACATAATTAGGGCTCAACAAATAGGGGCGGCTACTGTCCACCAGCTTCTCCAGGTAAAAGACTCTCCTGGATGTCTTTGTGGATGAATTGTAGACCAATGGGTCTGCAGGTAACGAGGAATGTGACATTGTGTTAAGAGCGTGGTCTCTGAAACCAGATGGTCTCACTATGAATCCTGACTTCACTACTTCCTGGTTGTATGACCTTGGGCAATTTATTTAACATCTGTGTCTTAGTTCTTCACCTATAAAAAGGGGATAGGAGCAGTAATTACTCAGAGAGTTTTTATAACAATTAAAAAAGCTAGTACTTGTAAAGCACTTAGAACAGTCCCTGGCACATCGTAAAAATGTTTGCTAAATCTAACTAAGTAATGAAGACCTAGACTATTGGGCCTCCCCACTTCACAACATCAGTGGATTTAGGGCACAGGAATGACATGCTGGACCCTCTCTATTAATGAACATATTAGAGGGACTTCTCATCCCTCCTAAATCTTCCATCCCCTTGCATTTTGTTGGGAAAAAAAAATAACTACAGGGCTGGCAATGAAAATGATTCTGAGTTAAAGTACCTTCATTAACATGTGCAGAGTTTTAGACTTTGGATCCACATCCTTCTTTCTCCCTCCCACCACCCTAAATTTCTTGGTTAAATTCCCAGCAAGATGAGGATTATTTATAATTTGGCCCTAACTGCAGCTCAGCAGGAGGACATGTTAATGAGTTCATTAATTAATTAGCTTGAATTTGCATAGTACTTAAGTACTTGCAAAGCCCTTTCAGATTCATTATTTCATTTTATGATCACAATACCCCAGTGAGGAGCAAGACACGAGTTATCTAGATATTCAGGCAAAGAGGCTGAAGTTTTGTGAGGTTAACTTGTTGGCCCCAGGCAGTGTAGTGTAGTGTAGTGTATAGTTGGTACACGAGGTCTGTGTACCAACTGAACTAGTGTTCGGTGGCAGAGCTAGGATCAAATTTAGCTCTCTGTAAGACTGGATGGAGTCTTATAGACCCTCTTTTAAATCCTAACTCCAATTTCTATTACCTGTCTTATCCTAATCTAATCAAGTTACTCAGCCTCTGTGATCATTAGTTTCCTCATCTGTAAAACAAAGTTAAAAATAGGATCAACCGAGTAAGGACTGATATGAATATTAACCAAGGTAACACACAGAAAACACACACTGTAACAGCTTACAGCGGTAAGGCTGTTAGTATAAAAATGACAATAAGCATCCACTAAGTATGATGTGATATGGGCTATGGAAGCATCACATGCAAAGTACTTTGGGAGAAGGAAGCAGGAATAACTTGGGTCCAGAGAGTTCCCAAAACTGAATTGACTATAGAAACATTTTTTTTTAACAGATTACCTTTGCATCCCAACTTTAGGATATTTTTTTAATTCCATTTTTAAAAAGATTTTATTCATTTACTTTTAGAGAGGGGAAGGGAGGGACACAAAGAGAGGGAGAGAAACATCAATGTGTGGTTGCCTCTCATGTGCCCATCACTGAGGGGCCTGGTCCACAATCCAGACATGTGCCCTTGCTGGGAATTGAACTGGTGACCCTTTGGTGTGCAGACTGGCACTCAATCCACTGAGCCACACCAGCCAAGGCCACTTTAGAACATTTTAATCAATCTAGTCTTCTAATAATCAGATCAGTCAGTTTGCTGGAGCTATAGAAGTAGTTGCTGCTAGAGCTCTGACCAGAATCCAAGTTCAGTGCCTGGATATTCTCATTTTTGTAAAAATATTCCGAGTCTCCTGGCCTGAGTCTCCATTAGAAAGATGTATTTGGGAGAGTATCAGGACACACAAGAGCACAGATCCCTATTAGTTATGACTGTATGAGTCACTGGAGAGTTTTTTTCTCCCTAAGTAATGGATCTTCACTGGGACTCTTGTTATAAAATGTCTTGAGGAGGGAGGGTTTTATTTCTGTCTCACCTGTTTCTTGTATTGTAGTTCCTGTTTTTTCCTAAACAAATTATTTTTTGAAAGAATGGACTACTGATCTAATGTTTGTTTTTTTTTTGAGTAACATGTTGTCTAATTGTATTTTAATAAAGTCTGTGGGAGGAACTCAATGAATAGTTTATGAAAACAAAGGTATAATAGGAAAGTCACCACTTCTTTAATTTTGAGTATATGCAGTGGGCACAACTTGGACATCGGTGGTGGGTCAGAGACAGGCTTGATGCTAACCAATCCCATTTCTTGGACACAGGGAAGACATCTCCCAATCTACCTTGAAGTTAATTTGGGACCATGTGATTTGGTTTTGGCCAATAGGATGTGGGGTTGAAGTGACTGTACTCAACTTCCAGTTTTGATTCTAAAATATCCTGTGTAATTTTCCTTTCTTTTTCTCCCTTCTGTGGGTGGCCATGAGGTCTTGTGTTGATCAGGGCCCTTCTGGGTGGAAATTCCTGAGTCAGTACTGGAGGAGAGCCACTGAGCACTCCCCAACCTGTGCACTGTGTGGCTGAATAAGAAATGGACATTTGCAGTGTGAAACCATTGAGATGCCAGGATCTACTACTTACTTCATCTTAGTCCAGCCAATTCTGACTAATGCAAATGGCATATAGCTGACTTTAATTTTCCCTAATATATTTGATGCCCTATCAGTATTGCCTATTGGAAAGAAGTATTTGTTCCTTAAACTGTAAGCATTTGTGTAACTCCTCACAAAGAGAGTCTCACATTTCTTCTCTCCTTTGAGCTTCCCAAAGGAAAAACGAGAAAGTGTTCTTCATGCTAAATTTATAGGTGCAGCAAGCATGGTTAAAGATGATTGTTCAAAATAAGGAAGTCAGTGTCTCACCTGAACTTCAGACTCGGGCTTTCTGTCTCCAACTATAGTATTTACCACACACCCTCTGTGAACTGGAATGGAGTTGGCATGATGGCAAAGCCAGCCTGGGACACCCAAAATGGCTTGTTTTAAATTACCTATATTGTGACACTAGGAGGAATTTAACTATCAAAATTTTAGAGCCAATGGCATTTCCAAGCTAATAAAAACAAAATTATTCCAACCATTTTCTTATATTATTTTGCTTTTCCTCCTACTTATAAATTATTTTCCTTTCCTTTTGGTATTATTACTCTGCAGATTATAGTATTTTGTCTTATTTAAAGAGTAATATATCAGTTTTTGCCTATTCTTTTCCTGGAAAATTCAAAGACCTCACAATACTTTACTTCCCTTTACTCACATCATATGTTTGTGCTATTTCATTTTGTTCTCATTTTATGATACTAAATCTCAAAAACTATCATTATTGTTAATGTTTTATACAATCAGTATCTATATAGACTTACCCCATATACTGTGTGCTCAGAAAGGTTCAACTGATACACTTTTCTTTCAGCCTGGAGTATATCTTTTAGTATTTGCTACATTGGAGATCTAGTATTAATGAGTTATCTAAGCTTTGTTTGTCTCTGCATTTGTCTTTATTTTACCTATGTTTTTTTCCCAATATAGGATTTTAGATTGATAATTATTTTCTTTTAGTCCTTGAATATATTCCATTTTCTTCTGGTCTCAATTACTTCTGCTCAAAGGTCAGCTGTAATTCTTGTTGATGCTGCTTTGAAGATAATATGCCTTTTTGTCTTCTAGCTGCTTTTATCTTTTTAAAATTTTTTTCTTTGGATTACTTGTCTACATGAAGTTTTCTTTGTGTTTATGCTCAGGGTTTGTAGGGCTTCTAGAATCTGTGGCTTGATATCATTCATCAGTTTGGATAGTTTTTGGTTACTATTTCTTCAAGTCCTCTTTCTATCTATTCTCTCTTTCCTCTCATTCTAGTACTCCAATTGCATGTAATTTGTCAGACCTTTTCAGGCTGTCTCATTGTGCCTTACTCTCTTTTCTATTGTTTTGTTTTGTGTGTGCCTTAGGCTAGATATTTACTTTTGTTTTATCTTCCAGTTTAACAGTTCTTTCTTGTGCTCTTTCTGATCTTCTGTTAACTCATCTCTTGTGTTCTTGGAATTTCTATTTGATTCCCTTTTATGGCTTCTTATCCTCCACTGACATGATCCATCCTGGCATTAATTTTCTTAAACATATTGATTCTCTAGGGAGGATTTGCCTTTGCTTCTGAAAGATAGTTAGATTAGGGGAAGAGTTAAAAATTGAGTCAGAGATTGAGCTAATTTGAAGCTGGGTTTCAGTCTTTTTAAAGAGGTCTTTATCTTTTTAATGGCTCTTCTTAGAGCAGTGTTAGGTTCACAATAAAATTGAGAGTAACGTGCAGAGGTTTCCCATATACCTCTTGCCCCCCAACCTTTACATGCAGTGATTCCTCCATTATCATACCCTCCACCCGAGTGGTACATTTGTTATAATTGATGACTCTATATTGACATATTATTGTCCACCAAAGACCACAAACTATATTAGGGTTCACTCTTGGTGTTGTGTATTTTATAGGTTTGGACAAATGTATAATGACATGTATCTATTATTACAGATTCATACTGAGTAATTTCATTGCCTTTATAAGGGCTTCTTTAGTTCTTGTTTATCCTTACTTTGGAAAAGAGCCTTTAAAAAATTACAGGAGAAAACTCCTCCTTGACAGGCCTTGAACTCCAATTTTAATTGCTCCAGTCTTGTAAGAATACTCTGTTAAGCTTCTTGGCCTCTAGACTACCACTTTATGATGAGCTTCTAAGGCACTCAGAGACTCCTTTGAATCACCAAATGCCCCTAGGGGTAAGCAGCACCAAATGTCACACTCACCTCTTGAGAAATATCAGCCTTTGGAATTTCGGCCTTTCAAGCCTTGGTAGTTCTCAGATGTCTTCATAGTGATTATTGTTTTCATAATTGATCTAATTGATATAATGTTTTGTTGTTCTCCATAGGATCATTGGTCAAAATAAACTAGTTTAGACAATAGGCCAGGAGGCAAATTCCCCTTCTAAGCACTTTCTGGTAAATCTTCAGATGTGTTTCATTTAGTCATTTTCTTTTGCAGAGTCTCTGGTTGCATTTAAATGTAAATGCATATCTTCACACAGAACTTGGCAGTTATGGCCCCAGAATAGAATTTCTGAGAATTGGTATAATTAAGGGAATATATCTGGCCCTTAAAGCTATAAGAATATAACATGAGAAAATAAAATGGATTTGGGACTAGAAGAGGGAGAATAATAAACTCAGTATTGGAGTCTTCTGCTAGCTCACATCTGCCAGGTGTTCTTCCACCCTCCCTTGGAAATCATGCCCCTGAAGGGGAGTCAGAGATGCCTTTACATTTGGTAATGGAGTTGGAAACACGAACAAGGAATACATCATACTAGAATTTAAAAGCATCTGGGATGGAGTAATGGGAAGGGAAGCTTTGCCTTCATTGCTATACCCCAGATACAGAAATTAAAGAGTGTCAAGTGAACCATTTTGGTACAAACAAATGGTAGTACCACTTTTATAACAGTAGCAAATACTAAGGAAATAAAGCCTATTCTACAGGGTCTGTGAGAATATCACCTTTGACTACATTTTCCACAATTTATATCCAGTGCTAGCATAGTGCCTGACACATGGTAGGTGCTCATCAAGTATTTTTCTTTTTACAAGGAACAGTAGTTGAACCTTAGAGCCCTAAAGCTGGAGCTAGAAAACCATACATTACCAGTTTAACTCTTATTTTACAAATGAAGAAATGGTGATTTCTATTTATTGGGTATTTCCAAAAGCATATTATAATAGCAAACAAGAAAATGTGAAAAAAAAAACATTGTGACAGACATTGTTACAAAGTTATAACTGTGAAAATAGGGGTACAATACTACGGGCACATGAATACAGCAGGCTTTGGAATAATATTGTTTCATTCAGCTTAATTTTGTAAGTTTGATGAGATTTGGTAGGAATATAACTCTTGTTTATATCATTAGCCTATGGTATAATTGGTTTTGTTATGTATCATTCCACTTAAAGTTGCAGAACCTATCAGTACTGTTAAGCGAGGACTTACTTTATACAGAAATGGAAGTATGCAGCCCTGCACATAATGTTACCTATGAACCTGGGTGAAGGATACTTAGGAGTTACTGAAGGAAACATTGAGTAAATCACTCAGACAGTGGAGTGAGCTACATCCCATAATGTGTCCTCTGGTCCTGGGAAGATTATAAGATCAAATTCTTCCACATTTTTTTTTTTTGTAGTAGAATTGAGTATGTTGACTGAAGCGATTTAGCACAGGCAAACCCTGTAGTAGGGTTGCCTTCCATTATTTTGATAGAACTGTTTCTATCTCTGCCTTTTGAGGGAGAACCATCTGCTATCTATGTTTGGCTATTGCCATTTAAGTACATAGAAACCTGGACATAAAAGAGAACACTGTATTTAAGTCAAATGTCAAGTCTAATATTTTGAAATGGAAACCCCTGTTGCTGTCCGAGGTAATTATCAAAATGCGGATTGGAACAAAGTAATTTTATTTTGGTCAATGTGCCCTATAAGTTCAGATCAGAGAGTGAGTTGGATTGACTTTCTCTTTTTCTCTATTAGATTCTCTACAGAGGAAAAGAAAACCCCTCATTTTTCATTTGTAGTAAATGATTCTTTGCTGATGTTATCTGCTGACATCTTTGTAGCACCCCGGATAATTTGGAGTAGAGTTGTTTCACAACAATTTAGAGCATAACTTGGGAATTAGCTATTCAGCAGGCCTACATTAAAATTAATTTGATAAAGTATACATTAACATCCTTCACTGTTCTATGAGTATAGACTTTAATACTAGTGGGGGCTTGGCCAGTAAAATTAAAACCTCCCCCTGTGAGCTGGGGAGAGAAATTCGCCATCTCACCCTCCCACACTATGGGACGAAGCCCTTCGGCTACCAGCACAGTACATCAAATTTAAGAGTCTTTAAATATTAAATATCCATGTGCACCATGGAATGTAATAAACCCACTTTTCAAATAATGCTTCATTCCCTGACATCAAAATGTGTGAGGAGTTTTCTTTTAAATATACTGTAGGAGTTAATTAAGTTCACTCAAGTTTATTGCATGGATTCACTAAGCCTACACTGGGATATTTATGACCTGCCCAGAATGCAACTCAGTGAAACTTTTGATATGTTGATAAGTGATAAGGATGTCATTTGAGGTTTATTTTTTAATAATAATTTAATTGTCATTGTAAAATGCCTCATAGTTAGGACAGATTAAATTGCCACTAAAGCCATTTCTAAAATTCATAACCTCTATAAATGTAAAGTGTTTGCTGCTGTGTCATAAATAACAGCACTTGTTCCAGGAAAATGAGGTGCCTGAAATAAATTAAGAAAACCAAAACATATAAATGTATTAGATTGCAACAATTTCTGGTTGCTGATGGGAACTCTGTTGAGTGCGGGGGTGGAATCTTTTACTGAGCAAGGGTTACTTTTAATCTCAATAAATTTTGGATCCTGGAGGATTTCTACAGTGTTTTGTTTTTGTTTTTATTTTATTGGTACATTGGGAAGGCTCTGCCTCTGCCGACTGAGGAGTGGGAGGAGAATCCGGGAACTTTAGGAGAAATGACATCCCTAGCAAGGTGACCCTGTCCAGATCACATGGTCTTCTTGAGCTTCATGTTTCTCATCTGCAAAATGGGGTCATGTTTTCCAATTGTTTGGCGGTCAGAGAGCCAACCTGGGTTTTCTCATGGGGTCCTTTCTGTTCCAATAGCCACTAGACTTGTCTGAATAGTCACCTCCCTTGGGAAGCATTTTCTGATTTCTCAAGTAGGATTGGGCCTTCTCTCTCTGTCATTCATCTAATGCCATTTATTATGTGGCTGTTAGAATATGCTCAGAGACTGGTTTTGCTCATCCAGGTAGGGGCCACTCAAGGTCAGAGTGTGTGCTGTTCGCCTTTGTATCCCCTGAACTCAGCATACTATGAGACATATAATAGATGCATACTAAATCTTAATGGGATAAATATATCAATATATCATTTGGTATATTTGAAAAAGAGTGTTTTCATAGACTTAAGGGGAATACAGAGCTTATATATAAAAAAATCTCTCTTAAATTCTCTAATTTCACCTTTTGACACATGGCAATTCAGTGTCAGGGGCAAGGCTGGCCTGCTATTAGAATAGGTTGCTTGTAGAAGTAGCTGGGGTAGAAGATTGAAGAAAAGGACAGGGTGATTTATCAACAGAACTAGCAGCTGTCCTAAACATATTGAACTGATAAACAATGCAGCTGCTCTAGAATTCACACAGAGAAGTAAACATGGAGGCCATATGTAATTCATTGTCTGTGTTAATTACAAATTGGAAAAAAAATCTTAGAAGAAGCAGAAGGGGTTTCAGGAAACCGGTCATGGTCCGCATGGATCAGTAGGTAGATCTGGTACTCAGTCTGGCTAAGGTAATATTACCTGGGCTGATAGCTGCTCTTGAAAGAACTCCAGGATTTTACATAATGGGAAAAAA
>PVKM010013717.1:0-29903 GCA_004027735.1 Carollia perspicillata | reverse complement strand
CCCACAAGCAAACTGGGCCCCCTGGCGCTGGTTCCCAGGTGGGAGGGCCTATGCACACTCCGGGACCTTGCGGGTCTCCCCGGAAACCTCTCCTGTGAGGCTGGGAGCCTCTCCCGGCACCTTTTCAGTCGGTGTTTTTAGGCTTTATTTCCCGTCGCTGGGGCCCTGGGCTGTGTGGTCCATCTCACTGCCCGTTCTTGCCTAGTTTATCTGCACATGAATGTGTGTCCATGGTTAGCCAACTGCCCTGTGTGCCCTGTGTGCTCTGCTTGTGTCCTCCCCGCATCTGGGGTCTGCTAGCTCCATGCCACCTACACCGCCCGGCGCTCCCGAGCCTGGCAGCCACCACGTTTTCCTGCCACTTTCCCTCTCCACCACCTGCCGACTCCACCCCTCTTACCGGTCTGGTTGAATGGCTGTCGGACTTCCGTAGTTCAATTTTCTGTGTTCTGGTTGTGTTATTGTTTATAAATATTTGTTGTCCTTAGTCTTGGTTGTGAGAGGAGGTACGGTGTTTCCACCTACGCCTCCATCTTGGCTGGAAGAAGTATTTCTTTTCTATCAAAGAAATATATGTCCATAGATTTAAAGGGCAAATAATAAAAATGAGTTTTTAATAAAATATAACTTGACCTTGGCAGCCCACACCTTGCATTGCTGAGTACCTCCCCCATCCCCACAAGGTACTAATAGCTTTCAACATATTTAGCTGTTTCTTCCAGAATTTACCACTGTATTTCTAAGTTTATTCTATGCTAATATTCCTGGGGTTTTCAGTTTTAGGTATTGCTTATGGGTGCCTCCTGAGCTGTAAAGATTCAGCTTTTATACTGCCATTTCCACCTACATTGTCTGTTCCCTATCCTCCTAATATGGTTTGGCTACATTAATATGACTTAGTAAATATTTGTCACAGAGGAGCCATGAATTATTGTTTTTCTTTTCTTGTACAAATAGCTCAGTTTTTTACTCCCTTGTTTGTTTGCACATATCTGTCACCTGTTCTTCCCCCAAACTTTCTGACAAAGCTATCAAACAGCTCCCAGACATTCAGTCAGGTGCAGATCTCCCTTGGAGACTTTGTTCCTGCGACCCTCCTCCGCCTCCAGTTCTGACCTGGCAGCTCACTCAAAGGCATCCTGCGATGACCCCTTTCCCTGCCCTTTGGATGGAGCTCCAGCTTGATCCCTTGTGTTCCTCGTGGAGGGTTTGCCCCTTCATCTTGTTCAAGCACATCTAAGAGCTTCCAGGTCTGAGAGCTAAGTCTCTTCTAATGTGGCATGCCTAAAACTGTATTCATTTCAGCCTCATATCATCACAGTTTGGTAAAATTTTAGTTTGGAAATAATTTTGTTTCAGAATTGAGAAGACCCCGTTGCCGTCTTGTTTCTAGTGTTGCTCTTGAGAAGCCTGATTTCACTCAGATGTCCAGTTCTTCGCATGTGATATGTTTTCTTTCTGGAAGCTTTTGAAATCTTCTCTTTATTACCAGTGATCTGAAATTTCTTGATAATGTTTCTTAGTGTAGTTTTTTCTTGGGGGGTTCCCCTCCTTGTTCATACATAGGGCATTTGATAGGCTGTTTACATCTCATTTTATTTTTAGAGAGAGGGGAAGGGATGGAGAAAGAGAAAGAAAGATCAATGTGTGGTTGCCTGTCATGCGCCCCCTACTGGAGACTGGGCCTGAAACCCAGGCATGTGCCTTGACTGGGAATCAAACTAGCGACCCTTTGCTATGCAGTCCAGTGCTTAATCCACTGAGCCACACCAGGCAGGGCTAAATCTCATTCTAAAAACTCTAATCCTTTCATTCTGGAAATTTTTTCTGATGTAATTCCTTTTATAATTTATTTCCCCTTTGTTTTCTGTTCTTTCTCTTAAATAGCCAGATATTTGGATGTGGGATCTACTGAGCTGACCCTCTAATTTTTTTTAAAATCTATTTTCTCCTCTATTATCCATCTCTTTGTGAATGATGGACATATGATGCATGGAAAGCAATTGGAAGTATGTAAGTACTGACTGGACTTGTTGGTTTTGTTTCATGTCGGTTTCTCAGTGGAGGATGATACCATTAGTTGTCATTAGGAGGCTCAACTAGTTCCCCTGAGATAAACCCTCCATTTTGTTCCTGGAGAGAGATGCTAGCTGCTTGTACTCTGGGAGCTGGACGGGGAGAGAGTAGGCATCTTATACATTCAGTATGATTTTCAGTTCTTTTATTACTTTCAGTCCCTTACTATACTCTTGTTCTGCTTTGTGCCTAGTCTCCTCCAGTCTTGAGTCTCTGTGGCTCAATTTTCCCAGAGATTAAACATCCTTCCTCCTACCTGGGCAGTGGCGATCATCTGGTTGCATGGGAAGAGGGTGTACATCTTGGGTGACTATGCTATCTCTCTCACCTTCCACGGGTATCTGGTACCTGCAATTTCTGAATCGCTTCTCAAGTTCTGAAGTGTAAATCTGCTTGCTTTTCTTTGACCTCCCCTCATTGTGTGGTTGGGTTTCGAATTTCTATGTCCTGCTAAGACGGTTACCACTGACATCTGCTTTCCATCTTGAAAAATTTTCTTGCCATCTTTCTTTTGCTCTCCTTGAGGTTTTATACCTTATTTTTATTTCTTTATTACCATTTTATTGAGGCTTCAGAAAGAGTGCACATTAAAGCCATGTATTTAATCTTCCAAGTAAACTATATCTTTTTTTTTCTCTCTCTCTCTTTTTTACAGTAAAAGATGATAGCTCTAAAGACTCAGTTATCTAAAGACTCAGATAAATGTATCAGGTAGGTTTTCCTTCATACAATTCGATGTCAATTTATTTATTAAAAGGACTATTTTCTTAAACTACTTACACTGTCTTTCATAATTAAATTTTTTTACTCCAAAAAGGAAGTAGACATCCTTCACAATACATGTTTAAAATGTCTTCAGGATGAATATAGACAATTGTTCAATTCTTTCTAGACCATTGAATTAATATTGAATGTTACTACATGAACTTGCCTATTCTTTTAATTTTTATTTTTTTGTTGAAGAGAGAAAGCATGTTGTGAACACAATGAGCACAAACCACTATAGAGAGCAAAAATCTGAGTGATTCAGAAGATAGATATTAGAGGAAAGTGGTGAGAGTTAGGGCCGAAGCCACTATTAGGAGACAACCTGACAATATTGTATCAATTCAGTCTTGAACACATGAATGAGGTAAATATTCTAATCATCAGTTCCTTGAGCACTTCCTTCAGCCTTAGTTTGACAGTCAATCAGATGTAGAAAACCATCAATTAACTGATGTTGAAATAATGTTTACTTCAGCTGAGGTTTCCTTGATAGGCCCTGAAAATGATTCAAATTAAGTAACCCACGTGGCTTCTGTTTGTGAAAGTGTTGAAAAAATTGCAGGACAATAAGCATGATTTAGTGAGATGGACAATGGTTTGGGATTCAGTAAATGACATTGCTGCCCTTAGACTTGTCAATGTGGAGAGAAGCAAGTGACCATCCTGGCACAGAACAGATTCGTGATAAACAGCTATTGAATTCATGGACATCCCTGTAAAATATGAACATCCCTAGAATATCACAAAGTTCTTTGTCTTTGGGGTATAATTATTTGTAGTGCATACAGGTACAGTGCCAGCATTTACTAATAAGGTGGTAAGAACAGAACATAAAGACTTCTCTGGTCTCAGCTTCAGAAGGTCCTCTGAACCAAACCAAGGATAAATGAAGCTAGAATCAGGCCTGGTTTGTGGTGTTCACATAGTGCTCACCTGAAATCTCTGGAGAAATCTCCAGAACACAATTGATGCAATACAATCTGGATTTCAGTGATGCCTAAACTCCCAGTACATATGAGGCTACAATTTGTTATGTAGCTGTGAATTCTGATATTTACCCTGGAATATACAGGATAAGGTGCAATTCTGTCTAGCCTTTAGTTTTTACAATAAGAGTGTTCACAATGAGGTCTTGCAGAAATTCCAAGAGAGAAGTTCTCTTTGTATTGTCAGACTAGCACCACAGGCTACAATTTTGTCATGAGCTGGGAGAACTGACCTGGCTGTAGAAATGATTCCAGAGGCATAACTAGGTGATTGAAACCCTGTTTTTGAAGGGCATAACAACCTAGGTGAAGTCCAGTCAACTGGGTATAAAGAGTCTAGTCAGGGGAATCCAGCTGATGTTCAGTAATTGAAGGTGATTTAAGCTTGTGCTGGTCATCTGGGAGGTTTACCCATGGACTGTAGGATATCATTTGATACAATAAGGGGCAGCTTCTTGGAGAGCTATTTTTTTTTCACTTATTTAAAATGCATTCACTGAGCATATGTTCTGTGCCAGGTGCTATGTTATAGTGTTGGGATTGCACAACTGAATACTACATGATCTCCAACCTCACAAGATTTATAAGCTAAAATTGGAAACTCTCCTCTGAAGAGGAGACAGTTCTGATGACAAGAGTACAAAATTTGGGGTCTGGGAGAATGATCTAAATATAACTTTAATCAGAACTGACTCAAGCTCTAGCCAGGTAACTCAGTTGGTCAGAACATCATCCCGACATGCCAAGGTTGTGGGTTCCATCCCTGGTCAGGGCAAATACAGGAATCAATCAATGAATACATAAGAAAGTGGAACAACAAATCTCTCTCTCTCTTCCCTCTCCCTCCTTTCCTTTTCCCTCTCCCATCTTCCCCTCCCTCCTGCTTCTAGACCCTAAACTGCATATGAGCATGGTGATAGTGGACCAGAAAGAAAGCCACCATAGCTGAAACACAGCAAGGGGGAAAAAAAGAGAGGGGTAGGCAATGAGATAAGAGAAGTCAGCAGAACCATATCATTTAGGCCTTTATAAACTAGGTAAGGAATTTCAATTTGATTAGATTAGCCGTAGGAATTGGGACCCAGCTGGACAGCTTTAAAGAAGGGAAAGTTGCAATGAGATTTACATCTTAAAAGGACTGTTTTAACTGCTGTGTGGGGAACAGATTGTGAAGAATCTAAGGTAGAAGCAAGGAGAATTATTAGGTTATTTGAGTAAACCAGGGGAGAGATGATGGTGGTTTGGGCTAGGGTTGAAGGCATAGATGTAGAGAGGGTAAAAAGTGGATGAATTTAAGGCTTGGTTTGATTAGATGGAGGGTATCAGAGAAAAATAGAATCAAGAATTATTATTAGATTTTGGGTTGAACTGGATGGGTATTGCTGTCATTTACTGAGATGGGAGAGATTGGGAGAGCATACCACTGCATAAAACCAACTATCCCAGTTGCTGGCAAGGACACAGAGTCACTGGGGCTCCCCTATATCTCTGTACACGTTGCATCATTTGACAAGCCCAAAGCCATTCTGAAAAACAATTTAGTAGTTTCTTATAACATTGAAATTCACCTACCCGGTGATCCAGTGATTTTTACTCTTAATATTTACCTAAGAGAAATTAAAATGCATACTACAAAAAGATTTGCACACAAATGTTCATAGGAGCTTTATTCGTAATATCCCAAACTGGAAAAAGCTAAAATGTCCATCAACAGTTGACTATATAAATAAATTGTGTTATATTCATAAGTGGAATACTACTGACAATAAAAATGAATGAACTGTTGATAAATGCAAGAACATGGAATGGTAAAGCAGACGTTATATTGAGTATATAAAAGAATCCAGAGTAATCAAGGGACTGTATGCTGTATGATTCAATTTATATGAAGTTTTAAGACAGGCAAAACAAATCTATAGTGATAGAAATGAGATCAGTGATTGCACAAAGTGTTAAGGGTGATTGGCTGTGAAGGGGACTAGGCAACTTTCTGGAGTAATGAAAATATTCTATATCTTGTTTGGGCTTGTGGTTGTACAGATGTAGTCTTTTGTCAAAAGTCATTCATCTATACGCTTAAAATCTGTATTTTACTGAAGGCAACTTATGCTTTAAGTTAATTTTTAAAAAACAGTTAACTATCTTTAGAACTCTTTTAGAAATCTAAACTTATTACAAAGTAAAACAAATGTTTAAAAGATATTAAAACTTTTTTCAAAGAATAGAAAAAATGGGTATGATTCTAAATTTCCAAACTCTGATTCTGAAATATGAAATTATTATAAGCAAAAAAGTTATAGACCACTATCTCTTGTAAACACAGATACATAAATCTAACCAAAATCTTAGCAAATTGAATCTACTGATACATAATAAGTGATAATACATCATGACTAAGTGGGCTTGATTTCAGGAAAGCCAGGTTGGTTAAATTTGAAAATTCAGTGTAGTCACCATGTTAACCAAATAAAGGAAAAAAAACATAAAAGGATCTCAGTAAATCCGGAAAATATATTTGCTAAAATTTAACACCCATTCATGATAAAAAAAATTATCAGCAAACCAGGAATGGAAGAGAATTCCTTTATTCCAATAAAGGGAATCTACAAAAATCCAATAGCCAACCTCATACTTAAATGTGAAACGTTGAACGCTTTTCCTCCTGAGTTTAGGAACAAGACAAGTATGCCCACCGTCACCACTTCTACTTAAAACTATACTGGCCAGTGCAATGAAGCAAGAAAAAGAAATAAGTTATAAAGTTTAGAAAGAAGGAAGTAAATTATCTTCATTCACAGAAAATGGGATTATTTACATAGGAAAATCCAAATGAATATACAAAACTTAAAAAGTAATAAATAAATTCAAGATGTCATCAGCCCTAATAAACAGCCCTGGATACAAGATGAACAAATCAACTGAGTTTTTATATATTAGCCATCAATACATAGAAAGTGAAAATTTAAAAATACCATTACAGCAACAAAATTTAACAAAGACGACTAAGACAACCGCAGTGAAAACTGCAAAATAAATCTGAGGGAAATTTTTAAGGACCTAAAGAAATAGAGGTATACAGTGTTTGGGACTGGGAATGAACCAGCATTATTATAATGCCAATTCTTGCCAAATTAATGAACAGATTCAATTCAATCTCAAAATCTCATCAGTTTTTTTCTGGAAATTAATAAGGTGGTTCTAAAATGTATTTAGAAATACAAAAAATTTAAAATAGCAAGGCAGCCTTGAAGAGCAAAGAGACTGACACTTGTAGATATCAAGATGTACTAGAATGTTAGAATAAATTTTGCTCTGTCTGGATCTTTTTAGGTTCCTATTCCTAACTAGTCACCATTGTCAGACAGCTCTAAATTCATCAGGCCCTGACTTGGAGCCAGGTATGAGGTCAATTCCATCAGACTGAATGACACATACAAAATGGGAGAAGAACAAACTAATTATTTGGGGGACAACCACAATGTCCACTGTGACAACTTTCACATACATGATAATTTTATTGGATCAGAAACTTGATAAGTAAGAGTCCAACAGCACAGAGAGCAAAGGAGTCTCTAGCTAGAACTGCTTGCACAGACACAGAAATGTAACATTATGGCGTGTGTGGGGTCATCAGGAAGTTCCATGGGATGGTGCCTCTGGGACGTGTGGATGGATGGAGGAAGTAAAGATTGGAAATGGCTTGATGATAAAGAACCTGGAGTTATATTTGAGTGTTTAGATTTCATCCTATAGAATTAGATAACCAAACTGTGGTTTTCAAACAGAGGCAGGGTGATATGGAGTAAGGAAATACCAAAATAGAAAAACAGTTAGGAAGCTGTTTCGAGTTTGTGGGAGAGAAATGACAGGGTACTTATTTGAGTCAGTTCGGGAGAGCAGCTGACACTGAGGACTGAGGGGCGCTAAACCCCCTACATGGCTCTTTTATAGATGACTTCACTGAATGCTCACAAGAAACACTGGAGAAATTCTGTCTTTTAATTTTATAGTTGAGGAAATAGGAGTGAGGGGCCGGGGAGTTGGCCCCAAGTCACACAGCTAATAAGTCACAGTGCCAGAGTATTTGCAGTCAGGCCAGGTGATTCTGCAGCCTGTACTCCTGATACTATGGGACTCAATATCCAGACACATGTAAGGATTTAATCATTAGACTTTGTTATGGCTGAGATGTTGCTTCCCTGAAACATCACTACCACAGGTCTCTTCTCCTCTTAATTATCCTTTTGTTTTCTTCACTGGCCCTTCTTAACTATGAATCGGTTTCTGCTCTTTCTTTTTTAAACACTTAATTACTCTTTTGGAGTTTGTTTTCCCTAATGGCGTCATCTATCAACCTTTATGTTGATTTGACCCAAATCTCTTATTTCCAGTCTCAATTTCTCAATCACACTCCTAAAGGTCATCACCTAAAACCTGTGTTTAAAATTAAACTCATATTTTACTTCAGTTTCTCTAGACACTTTCTATTAATAGCAAAACTAACCAGTCTTCTGGGCTTTAGGAGAATATATGACCCTCAAATTCCTTCACCTTTCACACCCTATCAGGCTGGTTAGTCCAGTCAACTCTTTGCCATTGATTCCTCTTCTCCCCTTTGCAATCTTTGCTCCCACCCTTGTATTAGCTCTCCGTATCTCTTGTCTGAATGATCACATTTGTTTCTTAACTTGTCCTCCAGCATTTAATTTCCCATATAATCCACCCTGCATACTAATGCCAGGAAAAAAACAAAACTCTTACACACTGATTTCATAATTTGCTTGCCTTATTCAAGAACTTCTGATTGCTTTCCATCACCTAATATATCAAGATTCCTGAATCAGTTTTAATCCATTCTCGGCCTAAATAAAAGACCCTGCATTGCCCAGTTTCACTTCTTTCATCAAATTCCAAGGCCTCTGGAATTGGAACTCTCCACTCTAGTCAATTATCTTGTTACTATCATCTCTTTCCCCAACATGTTCTGTATGTACATATGTACACACGATGCTTCTCCCCATATGAGCTATTCACTGCTAATAATGTCCCCCTGGCCTAAAATGCCTCTTTCCTTGGTGTCAGGTCCATATTCCAAGCAACACTTTCCCTAATGTCTCCAAAGCAAAGCCATATCTCCCTCTTCCAACATTTTCTGCTTACTGCCACGGTCATCATAGTCTCCAAATGTCTGTGTCAAGTGATGTAACACTTGATGATGTTAATATGTAAAGCTATTCTACTTACTAGTCCAGGTATACATCTTATTTTCCCATCAAAATAATGGGCTCTGATATTCAGTTTAAAAATAATGTCTTCTACTTTTTTGTATTCAGTATGCCAGTGATAATGCTCAATAAAGTCCTGCTACTGCTTGAAACTATAAACACATGTATTTCTTATACTGCATATATGCCTGTAAACTTAGCAGTTTATCTGAATAGTAGTAAAATAGTTACTGTTCTCTTATTTTAAGGGGCTGTTTCCTTTACAGAATTGAAAATGTGACTATTCCCAAATGTTTAAGCCATTCTGCTTTGTATATTCAAACTATACTAAACTTATACCTTTTAGGGTAATATTTTTAATTATTCTAGGGAAAGAAAAGAAAGGCCCTGAAGGCTAACAGCTTGAAATTGAACAGGACACTGTTGGGAAGGGAGAGAGTCAGGGGTCATCGTCAAACAGACAAAAAACAATGGGGACGATTGTGCCTGAAGATCGTGTATTTTTTTTCACGAGACAGTGTGTTGACAGTTTCCTTCCTCTTGGGTCATTGTTGTCTGCTAAATGACCTGTGACAGCAAATTGATCACAAGCTTTTTCATGCAGGAAATATAATGCAGCCTTTCATTTTGTTACCTCCATTGCCAAACGCCGAAACATTTCTTTGGGAAATTAATGTTAGTTTAGTACATCATTTAGTAGTGCAAAGCACTGCGTAGCTCTGGAAGCAATAGTAGCAGTGATTAATTTATCTTCACCAAGTTTCAGGTTCCTACTGACATGTGACTGAGAAAGCAGTAACACATTTTAAAATGTTAGTCTTAAAATTAGGTGTCTGTAATTATCATTTAAACAGATGAATGCATTAACACATTTAGATATTGACCCATTCATTTCAAAATTTAGTCAAATATTGTTTTCAAGCTACCTATAAAAATTAATGCTAGTAGACATATTCTAACTGAAAAGTTGCTTCTTCCTCTAAAGAGCTAGGAACTTAAGAGGGAACACAAACATAAGGTCTTTTACATTTGAGGTTTAAACATCTAAGCCAGTCAATCAGTGATGTCCCATGTCTGCAAAATAGCCCAAAGTAATGTTTTGTTTGTAGAATGTTGAAAATCTCTGCACTGCAAAAGATTGTAGAAAAATAAATTGGAAAGGCAGTTATTTAAGAGAGTATTTCACAATTCTTGTTTAATACTTTATAACAACGTTTGCTTTCCCTTTAGGACATAGTAGTATTAGCACAGGGAAGGAAAAATTCAGGTAGGAATCGTAGAAAAGAGTTGTTTCCTCTTTAAAAAATGACCAGATTCAGTGTCAAAATTGAACTGATCTCAAGTATAGTGTTTCATTTCTCCTCATAGTAAAAAGAAATAAAGGTGATTTTACTAAAATTTGGCATAGAGCCCTGACCAGTGAGGCTCAGTTGGTTGGACGTCATCCCGCAAAGTGAAAGGTCATGGGTTTGATTCCCAGTCAGGGCACATGCCTAGGTGGTGAGTTCAGTCCCCATGTGGATGCATGAGAGAGGCAACTGATCGATGTTTCTCTTTCACATCGATGTTTCTCCCTATCTTTCTCCCTCCCTTCCCCTCTCTCTAAACACAAATAATTTTTTAAAATTTGGCATAGAAATGTAAGAAAGTTATTTATTGTAGAAAGAAAATATACAGGTGTATACAGGTAGTTAGCCATGAAAGGCAAATAACCTGACTCTATATTTTTCTTTTTATAA
The DNA here is from genome assembly GCA_004027735.1 of Carollia perspicillata. Classification (NCBI taxonomy): domain Eukaryota; kingdom Metazoa; phylum Chordata; class Mammalia; order Chiroptera; family Phyllostomidae; genus Carollia; species Carollia perspicillata. The sequence continues at coordinate 19,109 of PVKM010013717.1, read as the reverse complement.
TATACATATGGGTGCATGTGTACATCTACTATTGAAAAATGACTTGGACAGGTTTCCTTTTTTGTGATTTCTGTATATTAGTGGAGGAATTAGTGTGTTAGATTTGTTAACTACAAATCATTTTAATGTCTTGTGACAAAATATTGTCCAAAACAGTTCACTCTGATAAATAATTTTGATAAACAAACTTGCAAACTACTTATTGTCTGATTTTAATTTATATTTTCAGATCAATTAAAATTTCATTTGATGATTATTACAAGTCATGGACAAGACACGACAAGACAGGACAAGACATGGCCTGAAATAGCTACCTCAAAAGCTATGGAATGTTACAGAGCTCCATGTGAGGTGATCTAGTCCTGTCCTGTGTCCTTTTGGTATATATCAATCTCTTAATTATCCTGTTTTTCTTTCCTTTTAAGTAAGACTCATTGACATATATTTGAAATTTGAAGGGGATAAACCCTGTTTGCTTTATATACTAATCATTAACTTAATTTAGTTCCTCTTTGGTATAATGCCTAAAGTCTGATTAAAATCTAGAAAAAAATACAGGCCATTGGAGGAATAAATGATGAAGTTCTCAATTTTATGAGGTTTACTTCACTCCCTTCTCCCCAGAAAGAAGCTTGCATAGCAGGAGGAACCTTTTTGATTCTAAACAGTATTATCCTCAAAGTCAAAGAAAGTATTAAGTAGAAAGATAGCAAAAAAAAAAAAAAAAAAAGAATGAAAGAAACCTAGGGCTTCCAGTTATATCAACCTAAGCCAAAATCTGTTATTATCATGCATTAGGAATTAGAAAGACAGAAATGGGAGAGCTGGACCACTTCCTAGTTTCATTTAATCAAATATTTAGAGTACTATTTCATTATTTGGATCACAGTAGGTTATCCATTCTACACGCATTTACTGGGAAATGATTTTGCTTCATCTGTTCTGCTGAATGGTGCATTCTGAAGTTACAGGACTCCCAGTTCCCAGATTCCGTGATTATTTTTTACTCTTTATCTTGCATTCTCATCAGCTATGCTGTCCTTGTGTTAGATGACACCACGTACATCCACAGTTTTCCTCCTACCTTACTTAGTGCTCCTCTGTCTCTTCCCTTAGAAAAAACTTTGCTTCGGTCCACTCTACCAAAAGACCTTATCCACCACCTTGGTTTTCATTAGCCTACCTTCCAGTAAGTCCTAAAGCGTCCTCACTAGCCAGGCCCTCTCATGAATGCTGCATGCATACTTAAATCTGTGCATTTATTTTTGTACCTCTCACCTAGATGTGTTCAGGCATCTCATACTTAGGAGGTCCCAAAGTGAATTCGTTATCTTGCCCTAACACTTATCCTTTATTACCTCTCTTGGTTAGTGTAGATCACTATTATTACATTTACTTACCTGAACCAGAATTGCAGAAGTTTCCTAGACCTCTTTGTCTCCATCATTAAGCCTTGTTGATTTTATCTCTTGCATCATGAATGTTTTCCCTCCATCTCACCCTACCCCACACCACTGTCTTAAATTTGTGGTCTCATCTAATTTCTTCCCATCATAGTGATGGTGTTGTAACTGGTCTCAATAAGACAAAATATCACACACAAAATAGCTTCCTTTTTTAAGGCATAAATTATAGCAAGAAGTACTACTAAGCTTAACAAATATTAAAAACTTAAGTTAGATTAATAACTTCTAAGAAAGTACACATTCTTTGGGGATATTGGTTATTTATTTTGTGACTAAATATTATCTGCCTTACTCACTCATGGATTAGTGGTTAAGAAAATAACTTAAGGTGTTTTAAGAAACACAGTCTTTAGTAGCTCTATCAGCATAAAGAATTTTATTTTATTTTTAAAATATATTTTATTGATTATGCTATTACAGTTGTCCCATTTTTCCCTCCCCTTTATTCTCCTCCTCCCTGTACCCCACCTCCCACCATCATTCCCTCACCTTAGCTCATGTCCATGGTCATACATACAAGTTTTTTGGCTTCTCCATTTTCCATACTATTCTTAACCTACCCCCCTGTCTATTTTGTAACTACCATTTATGCTTCTTTTTCCCTGTATCTTTTCCCCTGTTCTTCCCCTTCCCCCTCCCCACTGATAACCCTCCATGTGATCTCTATTTCTATGAATCTGTTCCTGTTCTAGTTGTTTGCTTAGTTCATTTTTGTTTTTGTTTTTTTAGATTCAGCTGTTGATAGTTGTGAGTTCGTTGTCATTTTACTGTTCATATTTTGACCTTCTATTTCTTAGATAAGTCCCTTCAACATTTCATGTAATAAGGGCTGGGTAATGATTAACTCCTTTATCTTGACCTTATCTGGGAAGCATTTTATCTGCCCTTCCATTCTAAATGATAGCTTTGCTGGATAGAGAAATCTTGGATGTAGATCCTTGCCTTTCATGACTTAGAAGACTTCTTACCAGCCCCTTCTTGCCTTCAAGCTTTCTTTCGAGAAATCAGCTGAGAGTCTTACGGGAACTCTTTTGTAGGTAACTATCTCCTTTTCTCTTGCTTCTTTTAAGATTCTCTCCTTATCTTTAATCTTAGGTACTTAATGATGATGTGCCTTGGTGTGTGCTTCCTTGGGTCCAACTTCTTTGGGACTCTCTGACCTTCCTGGACTTGCATGTCTATTGGCATGCAGATTGGGGAAGTTCTCCTTCATTGTGTTTTCAAATAAGTTTTCAATTTCTTGCTCTTCCTCTTATCCTTCTGGCACCCCTATGATTTGGATGTTGGAATGTTTAAAGTTGTCCCAGAGGTTCCTAAGTCTCTCCTCATTTTTTTGAATTCTTGCTTTTTCATTCTGTTCCAGTTGAATGTTTATTTCTTCTTTCCACTCCAAACCATTGATTTGAGTTCCAGTTTCCTTCCCTTCACGATTGATTCCCTGTACATTTTCCTTTATTTCATTTTTCATAGCCTTCACTTTTTCCTCTATTTTGCAACCACACTCAATTATTTCTGTGAGCATCCTGATTACCAGTGTTTCAAACTCTGCATCTGATAGGTTGGCTATCTCTTCATCGTTTAGTTGTATTTTTTTTTTTTTGGAGCTTTGAGCTCTTCTTTCATTTGGATCATATTTCTTTGTCTCGGCACACCTGTTACATAGTGAGGAGTAGACAGAGCCTTAGGTTTTAGCCAGGGCGGGCAACCCACTTAGCTTCGTTGTGATGCTGTATGTGTGAGAGGGGGTCTGAGAGGGAACAGTGCTGCTTGCTTAGCTCTCACCTGGCTTTCAGTCACTTCCCTCACTACCCACAAGCAAATTGGGCCCTTTTGGTGCTGATTTCTGGGTGGATGCTTTTGTGTACATTCCACGATTCTCCGATTAACTCTCTTGTGAGGCTGGGAGTTTCTCCTGCTGCCTCAACCCCCACAGGTTTTTTCAGTCAGAGGCTTTCAGTCTTTATTTCCCCAAGTTGGAACCCTGGGTTGTGCGGTCTGTCTTGCTCCCCAGTTGATCCTCCTGGTTTATCCTCATGCAAATAATGTGACTGCCTACTCTGCCAGCTGCCACCTTGTCACACATTCTCTCCACCCTGGCTACCCATCTCCACCGCTCCTACTGGTCTGGATGAATGTTTCTTCTTTAACTCCTTTGTTGTCAGACTTCCATACAGTTTGATTTTCTGGGAGTTCTGGTTATTTTTTTTAATTTTAAATGTGTTGTTGTCCTTCTTTTAGTTGTGCAAGAAAGCAAAGTATACCTACTTTACTTTATGCCTCCCTCTTTGCCAGACAGAAATTTATTTATTTTTTTTTTAGATTTTATTTATTTATCTTTAGAGGGGAAGGGAAGGAGAGACAGAGCAAAATATCAATGTGTGGTTACCTCTCGTGCATCCCATGCTGGGAACTGGCCTGCAACCCAGGTATGTGCCCTCACTGGGAATCAAACCTCGATTTTTAGTTCACAGGCCCATGCTCAATCCACTGAGATACACCAACCAGGGCAGAACTTTATTATTTTTGATAGCAAAATACATGAATGTTTACTTTACTTCAGACATTAGTGGTTGGGTGCTGCTCAGTCAATTCAGCAAACATATCTTCAGTGCCTACTACAGTGAGGCACCGAGGAGCTCAGATACATTCCTGGAGGGAATAACCCTTAACAAACAGGTATCAAGAGGCAATTGACATAGTCTAGGGAATGACTCAGCACCCAACTCCTTCAACGAAAACCAAACCGATAGGTATAGGATGGCACTTTATGGAATAATAAGAATATATAAAGAGACATTTGGAGACTCCAAACTGCTAGGAAAAAAAAATAATTGAAGCACATGCCAAAACTTAGCAAAATTTGGAAATGATTTTTTTGCAATGAAGAACAATTTAAATATGGAAGGATGATGAATCACCACTGACTGCAGTTCCTTCTTCAAAAGAGCTTGATATCAAAATGTTTAATTTGGTTCTTGTTTCTGTGTCTGTCACTAACCTAGTATGTAATTTATCCCTCTTTGTGAAGGCAATAGCTGGTAATGGTTACCTTGGGCCCAAAAGAATTTCTGAGACTTTGATTCTAGCCCTTGGTGCAATATTTCACAATCACCTCGCCTTTTCTCCCCCCAGGATTTGTTATAAGAATGTTTCAAGACCTTTCCTTCAGTAATAACCAGCACAATTTAAAAAATAAATGTAAACCTTACATCTGTTGCTGGCCGTTTTGTCTTTGGATAATTCAGCTGGATGAGATCCAGTACTTTTTTTAATGACCTAATTTCCTAGCAATAATAAAGATGAAGCTTTTAGATTATATTGTAGAATGCTTCTTCAACTACTCCGAAATAAAAGGGAAACTTCTAATAACTTCATTTTCTGCAGTTACATTGTTATCACGGGAAACATTATTAAGCTCTTGACATATTTTTAAAAGATTTTTATTTTACGAACAGTGATGAGTGGTTATATTTGATTGTGGGCAATAACTCTTTTCCGTATCTTTGTGCCGCATATCTGCCCATAGTCATGTGTGCCACAATAATAGTGAGTTCAGTCTCGTGTAACACTGTTTACGGAGTGTGCTCTGTGTTATGTTTTCTAATCACCCTGATGTTATTTCCTAATTTATTTATCAACATCTAATACATGTCATGCCCAGGGATGTATCAACCTTATGAGCTAAGCATTATTATTATCACTTGGTTTTACAAATGAGAAAACCGAGACCAAGGGAAGCCAAGTAATTTTACCTAAGGTCACACATGTAAGAAGGAATATTACATATTGGTAAAGAGTGTACATTCTGGAGCCAGATTGCTGGAGTTGAATCTTGACTCTGCCATTTACTAGCTGTGTGACCTTGGGTAAATTTGTTAACCCCTCTGTGTCCCAGTTCCTTTCTCTATAAAAAAGAATAATTGCAGCACATACCTCATAGCATTTACAATGGCACCTAGCACATACTGAGTGTTCAATAAGTGTGGTTATTATTAATTAGCGCAGATGGACTGTGGCCCGAGGACTTGAACCAGATCCTCTGACTCCATGTTTGTTGTTTCCTATCATTCTATACTGCCTCTATAATATGATATAACATATTTATTTCCTTATAGCCTGAAACTGAAATTCAAACTCTGAGGAATATGCAGTTTGTTTTTTAATAACTGTAATTATTAGTTCATAATCATAGGCAGTCATGTGGGAAAACGTATGGATGATCCACTGTTCTCTGGCCATCTCCATAGAAAGGCAAATTAAAAGTTTGGCAGAGAAAAAACCACTACATCTGGTTGTGGGCAACAGCACCTTAACGACAGAGTATAATCCCCATAAGGAAATGTTTATGTTAGAGGAAAAGAATTCCTTCAGACCAGTGTACCCTGTAACACTGAGCGGAGGCTTCCTGATGTTGGCTGTCATCAAGACAGACCAGACAGCCTGAAGCATCCTGGGGATGCTTGCTTTCACTCTAGGAGACTTTCATTCTTTGAGTCTTCGAGCCAGAAATAAGGGCAAGTGTCTCCAAACGACATTTAGATGCAAGAGGCAGTGTCATCTAATTTCCATTCACGGTTCTAAGTCTTGACTGTTCATTAGAACCACCAGAGGAGCTTGTAAAAATTCCCATTTAAAGGGCACACCCCCAGACCAATTACATGAAGATCTCTGGGAGCAGGACTAGGCAGCAGTAGCTTTAAAAGCTCCCCAGGTGATTACAATGTGTAACCAAGTTTGGAAAGGCTCTAGCAGGAAGACGATGATGTCAGAAGTTAGAGACTCCTCAGCCCTGTACTAGTTTGCTACATACAGTGAAGTGAATTTACGTTAGTCATGTAACACTTTGTACCTCATTTTTCATTTCTTTTCATTGACAAGAATGCCCTACTCTTATTTTAAGTTGCTCTACAGTTAGTATAAAATAGTATGTGTGAAAATAAAACCCTCTAAGGAAAGTCGGTATTATTATAGTCCTTTGGATGTGGCAGTCCCAGCAATGGAAAAGACATTTTTAAGATCGATCTATACAGATGTTGGACAGGAGGAGGTGTGTCATCACAGAAACAGAGTAAAAGCAACACCTGGTAATCCTCAGAAGGGAAGGAGGGAGAACTATATTACGGAGGTGATAGAGGGTGATTTTCTACCACGGAATGCAAAACGGCTACTAAGGCAAGATACAGTAGTGATGGGGTGGGGGAGTTCAGCCTCAAGAACTTCTAATAGCCCTGGCCCAGTGGCTTAGCTGGTTGGAATGTCATCCTGGAAACCAAAATTTCTAGGTTTGATTCCCAGTCAGGGCACATACCTAGATTGTGGGTTCAATCCATAGCTGGGACATCTGCAAGAGGCAACCAACTGATGTTTCTTTCTCACATCAGTGTTTCTCTCTCTCCCTCTAAAGTCAATGAGCATATCCTTGGGTGAGGATTAAAAAAGAAAAAGAACTTACGACAAAATTTTACTGATCCTTTCTTTTTGCTCACTCACTTGTGTTCCCATGCTCGCTCTCTCTTTCCATCCTGATTCCTCCATTGTTTCCCTCCCATCAACATTATTTATTGAGCATCTTCTATCTCTGGACAATGAGCTATGTGTTGGAGACAATAAGATAAATATTATGATAATGTTTTTGAGGAGTTCACAGTCAGGTGGTCAGAGACAGATACGTGAAAAAAATATAGGGATAAAATAGGGAGTATTAAAAGTTTGTACAAATACTGTTTCTAAAATTTCTCAGTAGTAGAGAAAGCAATGAAGAATATAAGATAATGATATCAAATTAATGGGAATAGTCAGGAAAGATGACCATGCCACTTGGGTTTTCATAATATATAAGAAAGAGACTGCCATACACACTCAAATAGAAAATGTAGGAAAAGCAGTTTCGAAAAATTAAGGGAATATATAAATTATCCTTGATTAAAAACCTCAAATTTTAACTTTTGTTTAAGTAATATAGTCACAATGAGAAGACATTACTCAATGTTCCTGTTTATTAATCTATAAAGTGGTTATTATAATGGTAATCACTGTATTCATACTTTATAAGTGCTCAGTATTTAGTAAAAACTGCATTAATATTAGTTATTATAATCATCTAAAGGAAATAATGAGACCTCAGTGAGAACTCTTGGGAGATAAAATATCCCTCTATGGAAAAGAGGGGTATATATTCCAAATACCAATAAAAACGGTATTAATAAAACCTATAAGAATATGTATGTGTATGTGCTTGTGTATGTTTGAAGCCAGGAGGGAGAAGGGAGGGAATTTCAGAGGAAAAAGGGAAGGGTTTATAGGAACAAGTATGAAGGACACATGGACAAAAACTAGGTGGGGTGGAAATGGGAGGGAGGGGGAGGGCTGGGTGGATGGGCTGGAATGGGAGTAAAAGACAGAAAACTGTACTGGAACAACAATTAAAATTTAAAAATTGTAAAAAATAAAAATAAAAGAGAAGTTAAAGAGGCCATGGCTGGTGTAGCTCAGTGGATTGAGCACAGGCCTGTGAACCAAAGCATCACAGTTTGATTCCCAGTCAGGACACATGACTGGGTTGCAGGCCAGTTCCCATCCCAGCAGGAGACGCACGAGAGGCAACCATACATTGATATTTCTCTCCCTCTCTCCTTCCCTTCCCCTCTAAGGATAAATAAATAAAATCTTTAAAAAAAAAGAAATTAAAGAATAGGAGCTCCAGCCAAGAGGGAGGTATAGGTAGTTACTCTTTGCCTCCTCACACAACCAAAAAAAGGAAACAACCAATTTAAAAACAAAAAACCACAACTACCAGAAAATCAAACTGTATGGAAGTCTAACAACCAAGGAGTTACAGAAGAAACATTCATCTAGACTGGTAGGAGGGGCAGAGATGGGTAGCCAGGGCAGAGAGGACAAGAAGTAAGGTAGTGGCTGGCAGACTAGGCTGTGGATGATGGACCAGACAGTCCCACATTTACATTCAAATAAACCAGAGATGGACAACTAGGAAGCAAGACAGACCATGCAACCTAGGGTTCCAGCACAGAGAAAATAAAGCCTCAGAACTTCTGCCTGTAAAAACATGTGGGGGTTGTGGCAGCAGGAAAAACAGCTGATCTCTTAAAAGTTGGGTGAGGGCCAAGCAAGAGGCATTGTTCACTCTCTGACCCCTCCCTCACATACAGTGCCACAATGCAGTGAAGTGGGTTGCCCTGCCCTGGTGAACACCTAGGGCTCCACCCCTCACTATGTAACAGGTGTGCGGAAACAAACAAAAAAAATTGGCCCAAATGAAAAAAAAAATCAAAGCTTCAGAAAAAGAATTAAGTGATGAGGAGATGGTCAACCTATCAGATGCAGAATTCAAAACACTGATTACCAGGATGCTCACAGACATGGTTGAGTATGGTCGCAAAATAGAGGAAGAAGTGAAGGTCATGCAAAGTGATATACAGGCAAATGTACAAGGAATTAACAGTGAAGGAAAGGAAACTGGGACTCAAATCAATGGTTTGGAGCAGAAGGAAAAAATAAACATCCAACAAGATCAGAATAAAGAAACAAGAATTCAAAAAAATGAGGAGAGACTTAGGAACCTCTGGGACAACTTTAAACATTCCAACATCTAAGTCATAGGGTGCCAGTAGGAGAAGAGGAAGAGCAAGAGATTGAAAACTTATTTGAAAACACAATGAAGGAGAACTTCCCCAATCTGGCAAAGGAAATAGACATGCAAGTCCAGGAAGGTCAGAGAGTCCCAAAGAAGTTGGACCCAAGGAAGAACACACCAAGGCACTTCATAATTACATTACCCAAGATTAAATATAAGGAGAGAATCTCAAAAGCGGCATGAGGAAAGTAGAGAGTTACATACAAAAGAGTTCCCGTAAGACTCTCAACTGATTTCTTAAAAGAAAGCTTGCAGGTAAGAAGGGGCTGGTAAGAAGTATTCTAAGTCATGAAAGGCAAGGACCTACATCCAAGATTTCTCTATCCAGCAAAGCTATAATTTAGAATGGAAGGGCAGATAAAATGTTTCCCAGGTAAGGTCAAGTTAAAGGAGTTACTATATACCAAGCCCTTACTATATGAATGTTAAAGGGACTTATCTAAGAAAAAGAAAAATATCAAATCTATGAACAGTAATATGACAACAAAGTCACAATTATCAACAACCAAACCTAAAAAAACAAAAACAAAAACAAACTAAGGAAACAACTGGAACAGGAACAGAATCGCAGAAATGGAGATCACATGGAGGGTTATCAGTGGTGTGGGGAGGAGAAAAATGGGGGGGGAAGTACAGGGAATAAGAGGCATAAATGGTAGTTACAAAATAGACAGAGGTAGGTTAAGAATAATATGGGAAATGGAGACGCCAAAGAACTTACATGTATGACCCACAGACATGAACTCCTGGCGGGGGGGACATGGAGAATGCTAGAGGGAATGGGAGTACCAGGTGGGAGGAATAAAGGGGAGAAAAAAATGGAACAACTGTAATAGCATAATCAATAAAATGTACTTAAAAAGAAATTAAAGAATAACAACAATGCTAAGAAAATCATGTAGTGTTGATAGAAAAGAACTATTCAGTTTAAATATTTTTTCTATCAATGAGAAATTTCATCAAGTAAGAAGGGATTAATTAATATTATTAAGAAGGAAGTTCCAGATACCGGCAAGAGGGGTAGAGACATCTAGTTGGTTAAATGTTCAAGACCATAATCCTAGGACAATTAAAAGAAACAGGGAGTTGATAGATAGAAGGATAGCAAATAAGGGATATATGTGTATTTGATCTGTCTTAATCATATTTCATGTAATAACTCCCAGTGCCTTAAGTATAGATGTCGATAAATTTTATGTGAATAAAGGTGTAAGTTTTATAATTAACCACAAACATATGAGCCAGTGGTGCAATATGATTTCCAGAAAATACTAATGCAGATCACAGCTGAATTGACAGACGTGTGGCACACAGACCAAGGGAGGTAGTAACTCATTTCATCTTTGCTATTCAAATGAAACCAAGACCCTGAGCCAGTTCTGTATGCAAACTGTAATAGGAACATTTTTTTAAAGATTTTATTTATTTTTCAAGAGGGGAAAGGAGAGAGAAACAGAGGGAGAGAAACATCGATGTGTGGTTGCCTCTCATGAGCCCCCTACTGGAGGACCTGATCTGCAACCCCGGCATGTGCCCTAGACTGGGAATCGAACCAGCGATCCTTTGGTTCACTAGCCAGCACTCAATCCACTGAGCCACACCAGCCAGGGCTAATAGGAATATTAACAGATTTCATTGCCAGGATGGTGAGGGTGGTTGGGTCGCTAGAGAATCATGTCTTAAGATGTCTCAGTTGTAGAAACAGGCTGCCCTTAGAGCTATCTTCAAATTTAGGAGTCTCTCCCATGGGGGAGGAATGAACTTAGTATTGTTCTAGAGGTGAGAACTAGGCCCAGTGGAGACTCAGAACTCAGGTTAAGGAATGACACGGTGACCTCACTTCTGTCAGTGGAACAGGCAGTCTCCCAACAACAGAGGAGAGTGTTACTGTTGTTGGCAAAGGCATGATTAGCAGGCTGGTTGATCGATCGATCTCCTGTTGCAGATTCTTTGGGAAAGATCAAGATCCATAATGTCACATCTAAGATTTTATTTTGCTACTTGAGGTACTGAATTAGAATTTCATTAAACTATGGTGTCTGTAGTTTCTATATGAGTCATTTTAACACCTTCATTGCTATAAATGATACATAAACAAATGTCATTATAATGAAAAATTTTGAAGTTACAATCTACTTATTTCAAACAATATACAATACTACCAAGTTCAAATGAAAGAAATTTGGAAAGTATCTGAACGTTATAGTACATCCTTGCCACATATTGAGCTTAATAAGTGAATTACTTTAAACTTTGAACTATTATTAAAAAATGTATGCATAGTTCTTCTCTATATTCTAATTTCAGTGCTTGAAGATCCAAATTTCATTTGAAAGTATTATAAATGGAAGAAAGTGGAGTTAAAACATCATAAAGAATGGAATGTAAAGTAAGTAATTTTAAGTGTCTGGAATATATTATCCTATTAACTTGAAATATCTACCGTTCCACTTTCTACTATCTAACTGAACCATCAGAAGAAATCCTTTGGAAGAAACTTATGCTTTTTTCTAAACATAACAAAAATAAGAACTATTATTTTTTCCTTTCATATGAATCCAGGTGGGAAACATCTTTGCTACCTGTTAGCTGCCAAAAATGGATATAGGACTTGAGCCATGGTGCAGGAATCTCACAAAAGCCTCCCCATCAATTCTCATCTCCATTCCCTTTATCTTTATCAACATGACTTAGAAACAGGGAAAAAAACCACAAACAACTCAACCTGCTCATATATCATCAAATAGTTTTTCATCCTTCACATACTTCCAAATATCTTTGTCTCTTCCACAGATTTCTCTCACTCAGGAACCAAATCTACTACCTCTAGTGAAGAAATATATAGTAAAATACAAAAGTAAATTATCATAGCATCTTCAGAAATCATAGACGTCATTCTCAGACCACCTTAAAGAAGAGATCCGAGGCTCATCCTGGGCTCTTGCCTTCTAAAGCCAGTTTATCTGCTCCATGATGCCCAAGCAGAGATTTCCCCTCAGCCTTGTGGGGCTGGCTAGGTTAAAGGAGTCATTTATTCCAGTGGGTTTATGTCAAAGTCCTCAGTGAGGTGCTACCACAAGGCTAGGGGATTTAAAGACCCCAGTTTTGGCATTTACCTTATTTACCTCTTTTTAAAATCTCTTTGACTTGTTAGCTCTTTTCTAGATGGAAATACAGGGTTAGCAAATATAATGTACTGTATTTTGGATTTGTGTAGGAATTCATGTTTTAAAAATATTCTTTCCTACACTTGAACATCAGAGTTCAGATTAGGTTTTTTGGTTGGATAGCCTTTTTCCAGTTGACTTCTGCAACAACTTTCCTTTTAAGCCAAAGTGGAGAAAATCTTTTGCATTAGATACTTTTCTGCTTTTACAATAAATTATAGGCAGTAGAAAAGTTTTGATTAAGCAGAATTTGAAATACATGCATGCTTTTTTTTCTTGAAAGCATGTTTCAAGTTTCATTTACAGTTAGAGAAACTTACTTAGAACACGAGGTTAATTTTGCTTTGACATGACTTCCGATTTTATTTCCTTGAAGAGAACTGCTTTGTTTTATTTGTTTGATCATTGATTCATTATATAATGCCAGCATCCCACAGAACCCCCAAATTTAGAAAAAGTAGGAGCACGTCATTTTCAACTTATCCATCCACTTCTACATATGGCTGAAGTAATTGGGAGCTATTTGAGTGCCAGAACATTTTTCCAAATACATTATCTCGAAGTTACAGGTCACATTGTCATGTGCGTGGCGACCCTGTCAGAATAAAACTCTCACACTTTATGCCATCTGGTGGTTGATGAGAAAACATGTAGATCAGATAATATTTGCTGCTTTTAAATTTTGGAGTTGATTAGTAAGAAAGCACTAAAAGTTTTTAAAAGATATTACATTTATCTATAATTTTTTATCTGTATAATTTTATGTGGCATAAACTTTTGAGTAGGCAAAAAATCTTAAGTATGGTGGAATCAACTCCTTTTCTGATAATTAAAAGTCTCATATTCATCAAAATACATGAGGTATAATAAAGGTGTCCGTTCCTAGAGACCTAAGTACGAAGAGTTTGGGCATCTCTGGAAGTAAGGAATCGCTCTGTATGTGTACGGAATACCATACCATTATGTATCTTTCTGTTCTTACGTTTGGAAATGCTTTTCTGACACTGAAATGTTCTACTAAGAAACAAAACAAGTGCAAATTGAGAATCTGTCATCTGTCTAGTGTTTGGGAAAAAGAGAGGCCCGTCTCGCCTTCTCCGTGTGCCTCCTCCTACTGTCCTCCCATCACTTCGTCAACCAAGACCCAAATCGTAAGCCACACTGAATTATCTTTTCCATTATTTGGGGACATAAAATCTTTTCACCACTCTGTTCTTCTTCCTGGGATATCTTGCCCAGCAGGGTCTCTGCTGCTGTTCTAGAGTCAGGATTGCGTCTGGGTAAAAGGCAGAATCGCTTAAAACATGCAGGGAGTCGCACTGGAGCCAGACTGCTTGGATGGGGTCTTGACTCTTCCAGTCACCCACTTTGTGACCTTGGGCAATTTATCTGAGTTCTTTGTGCCTCAGTTTTTTTCTCTCTTATATGGTAGTAATTACCGTACCTACCTGGCACCAAGGGAGTGAGGATTAAACAAATTAACCCATCTGCCGTGCTCCCAGCTGTGTCTGGAGCACAGTGAGTGTTCGGCAGGTTGTCTGTCCTGCGTGCTCTTCCTGCTGTGGCTCTGGTTCCTGTTCCCCGCAGGGGCATCTTTCCTCGGAGGCGGCGTGGGGAAAGAGCGTGGGCTTTCGCGAGCGACAGGCCTTGGAGAAATTCTTGCCCACAGTGAGCTGGTTACACGTGGATAGCATTACCTATCTTGTAAAGTCGTTCGCATTTGATCTCTCGAACGAGATTGCTTATAAAATTATATAGTGTTGACCCATGGACATTCAATAAATATTAGTTCCTGAGGTGGTGGTGGGGGGAGATAAAAGCCCATGCCCACTAACTTTTCAAATAAAAATAGTCTGTCAGAAACATTGTAAAAATTGTAAAATTTTTTCAAGTTAGGAAAGAATACCCATCATGACCATGTTTATTTAGTCCGTTTGTGTGCACATTCTCCCTGCTCCTTCCTCCACCTCACCCTTGCCATCTCTTCTGCCTCGCAAAGTACTCCACAAGGGTGGCGTGAGGGTCCAGCTCAGCGCCTCTGTGTGAAAGCGTCCCTGATGTCCCCTGCTTCCACAACGCTCTGTCCCCAGCTTTCTCAGCCCCTGTGGTGCGGGACTTCATCTCCTCATGAGCAGCAACCAGGGCAGGGTCATTCTCGTGGCTATGTATGTATTCTCCAAACTCAGCACGGTGACCTCACCAACTAGCAGGCACTCAATTAGTGTTTGCAAAATGATGCACCTTTACCCTGTTTCCACACTTAATAGGATTAAATGTAAAGGCAGTCCATTTTCAGAAAAATAAAATGTAGGTGTTAACTTCCATTAAGGACCATTCTCATATAGAGATTATGGTTCTATTTTGAGAATTCTAAGGAGGTAGTCATAGAACAGTGATTGAAAGCTGGAAATATAAATGACTGTCATGAATATTTGATGAAAATTTTTAAGTTCCACACATGATTGTAGTTAGTATTACTAGGAACCAATTGTCAGTATAAACAGCTCATAAATATTCATGATTTGATCACGTGGTTTGGTGTGCATTTCCATAGCTTTTTTCCTTTCCTATGGCCTTGCCTGTCTTTGGCTGTTCATGCAAATGCTGCATTCCAACCAAGACATGGGCAGAATATGAATCTAGAATCTAATCAGTTGTTCGTATTTATTTTCCGTGGAGAAATAGTGGAAGATACAAAATCATAAAGCAGTGTAAGCTGAGACTTTTTAAAAATTTTCTTACTTATGCACATATAAAACCATTTTATGTCATACTTCATAGCTAATGATTGTTTATGTGGTAATAGGAAGATCTATACCAGTAGTCAGTCTAAGCTTTGTCAGTCAGATGTTGTCAGTTCTGGAGAAGCTTTACATTCTATTTAGCTTGAGAAAGTAGTGTTGCTCTTGTCTATGCATTGCAGGTGCAGCGGGAACAGGAACTAACTGGGAAGTACCTACTGTGTGCCGGGCACTCTCCCTTCATTTCCTAATGCAATACTGGCCATGCTGCCGAGCAGTTATACCTCCAGCCGTGCACACGCATCTCCAAGTGTAACTGCCGATCCTGTCCACCTTCAAAGCCACAAATCAACCTATGCACCAGGTCAACGCTCTCCCCTCATTACACAGCTTCAAGGTAAGATTCTTAGCCTCCCTACTCAGCTATACTGTCACCCCTACGTCTTCTCTACAGAAGTTCGGAAAAGTAGAGACAGCTATTATATACAGTTTACTAAGGAGGGAAACAGGAGGCACAAAGAGATTAACCAACTTTTCTGGAGTTATCGATCAGCACATACTGTATTCAAAAACTAAAACTAAATTATTTCGTATTTGTCTACTAATATGTGCTAATTTAAAAGCTTAAAATTTTCAGATGTTAAGATAATGTTACCTACTCAATTATAAGCACAATCAAGTCCACCTTCTATTTTTTGTTTGTTTTGGTTTTAGTCAGTTTCAACTTTTATTATTAAACAATGTTACTTCTGTTCTCTATATGAAAAATTAACATGTGTTATAACAAATGCCAGCATAAAAGTTTCTTATGTTTATAAAACATACTCTAGACTTAGTTTTATTATTTTTTAAATTAAGGATTTAATATATGTTGTTTCTAAGTTCCTGCAGTATCTAATTCTGTATGTGCTTTAACTCACAAAAATACGTGATCTTCCTTTAACATAACTATATTTGATTTTTTCTAGTTATATAGAAAACATTTATCCTGAGTACATTAATTTAATATACATTTATGCTCTTATTTCAGAGTTATTGAAGTTAAACATTGTTTTTACAGGCTTTCATAATTATACATTTAATATATATATTTTTGTTCCCCAAAGCTTAAACCTTGAATGCCATCTTGTGGTTAAAAAGAGAATTGGCAATAGAATGAGCATTGGAAATGATCCCTTTAAAATATACATAGAGACAAAGGAGAAAAAAATCTATTTTTAAAAATAATTTCTTCCCAGAAAACGCTTAGTCTCCATTTGGATGTGGAGGAAAAGAGTGCAGTACTTCAAGAAGCATTTAAATAGCTCAAGTCCTCTTTATTTTTAGCTTATATGTAACACCTGATGATACCCAACCACCCAGGTTTCTTTCTCATGTACATAGCAACTTTTTATGCACACCTACTATGTACTCTTACATTTGTCTGCAAAAGCACCCAGAAAATACAAAACTGTCTCTATTTTAAAAAGGAGTACAAAAAAAGATTTTTTTTAATTCCCTAAGGTTACACGCCAAGTGTCCGAGGTAAAATTAAAATCCAGGCCTGCCAGCTGCTATAACCCATGCATTTTTCTGTTGGATCGAGCATCAGCTCAGACCCTGAAAACCCAGGGATGGTTTTGGATATAGGTAGAAGACATGATTCAAAAGACACTGTTGCGGCAGAAAAGAAAGTACCGCCGCTTGTCTGTGGGAACAACATAAATAAGGCTCTTCTGTTTTGTGGAATTGCCTCTTTACGTCTCAGAAAATAGCTATCATGTCTTTCTCCCACCTCCCCTCAAGTATTCTTTTTCTGAATAAACACACTTAGGACGGGTTCTCGGACTCAACTGCAACGTGTGTGGGGAGGCTTCCCATACCAACGAGCAATTATCAGATGCCAGCAAATTCCTCAAAGGCCACTTCCAAACCCAGGTGGTGACTTGCACTTCTGACTGACTGACCGGCTATAATTTAGGCATTCCCATGAACTCTTCCTCAGGTTTTGCTCAAACAGAACACAGAGCTTAAGAAAACTTTTTTACTCACTAGGTTGTGGATTTATTACAAAGGTTATTAAATGATATGAATCAATAGCCAAATAAGAGATGCATCGGGCACGGTCCCGAAAGAAGGAGCTTCTGTCCCCATGGAGCTTGGGGCCCAGCCTAGTGGCACATGGAAGCGTGGTAGCTCCCTGATGTGGAAGATCTCTGGAAAAAAAGAAAAAGAAAAAAACAGAACGTATGAGCTGTCTTTATTTCCTTATTTGGGTTTTCATGGAGATGTCATTTTGTAGTCATGGTCGACTAAGTCATTGGCCATTAAAAACTGATTCGACCTCAAGCCCCTCTCCCCTCCTCAGAAATCAGGGGGTGAGACTGAAAGTTCCAATCCTCAAACCACATAGTTGGCTCTTACTGGTAACCAGCCCCCACCCTTGGGTGGGGCCCAAAAGTCACCTCATTAACCTCATAACAAGAGACACCATTGTTGCTGTCATCACTTAGGTAATTCCAGGGAGGGGGTGGGAGCTCTGTGCCAGAAACAGGGATACAGACCAAATATATTAGTTCTTATTACAAGTCACAATATCACACACACCCAGTTCTTTCAACTGCTTTTTAAAATGAATTCTGTATTTTTATTGTTCCCCTCTATGGATGTAATTCATTTCATCAACTTTTCTCTCAGAATGTGGTGCCAAAACTTGACCATAGATTTCTGGTGGTAGCAGAATCTGGCGGAGCTTCCCGTGTCATAAACACCCTGGCTCAAGGCTGCCCTCCCCTTCATCTCTCTTCAAAAACACGTATTGGGCTTTTTTTTCGTTTTAAGAAAATTGCTCCTTTGATAGAGCTCCCACACAGAACACTCTTTTGAAGGGTCTCTCTGTCTCTTCCTCTTGCTCTCCCTATTTTTATCCTCAACAGCCCACCCCGCCATGCCCCCCCCCCACACAAGCTGTGGGCACAGAAATTCCGTACCTGGATCGGCTCAGGCCTGGGGCTGAGCGAGGCGAGAATGAGGAGGGCTCTGGTGCCCCAGAGGCATGTGAGACTGTGTTGTACTTGAAAGGAGGAACCACGAGAAAGGCGAGCAGTCCCCTTAGAACATGTTACCAAAGATCAGATTACTAGCTATAAGGATACAATAAGTTTTATGGCCCTTGTAATGAACATAGCAAGCTGTTTCAAGACATAGCAATTTACATTGCTACCTAAGTTACTGAGAATTTGAAATGAACAAGCATTAGGGTGTTTTACTTTTTAAGGTAATAATTATGCCATCTTTACAGGCATTTAATTTGCATTTCTTTAGTAATATAAAATACTTTTGGTTTTAGTTGTAAAGGCAAATGTTTGAATAAAAAAGGTAATATTAGTCCTATAGTTTTTTTGAAAACCAAGATTTATCAGCAGGAGAGAAAAGGTATAAATCAAGTAATATATAGGAGGGATCACAATTCCTAATATCAAACTATACTACAAGGCCACTGAACAGTGTAATACTGATAAATCAGAACAGTCTGATACTGGCATATGAACAGGCACATAGCTCAATGGAACAGAATAGAGAGCCCAGAAATAAACCTATGTCTGTGTGGTCAATAATTAACAAAGAGGGCCTGAACAGATGATGAAGTAAAAATAGTCTCATCAACAAATGGTGCTGGGAGATCTGAAATGGTACATGCAACAAAAATGAAACTAGACCACCAATTAATGCCATACACTAGAATCAACTCAAAACGGATAAAAGACTTAAGCCATAACATCACAAAAGTCCTACAGGAAAACATAAGAAGTAAAACTTCAGATATCCCATGCAGCAATATGTTTGCTGATATATCCTCTAGGGCAAGAAAAATAAAGGAAAAAAAATAAACAAATGGTACTACATCAAATTAAAAAGCTTCTGCACAGCTAAAGAAAACATCAGCAAAATGAAAAGGGAACCAACCATATGTGAAAATATATGTGCCAGTTATACCTCAGACAAGGGTTTGATCCCCAAAATATATGAAGAACTCACATGATTTAACAGCAGGAAGACAAACAATCCAATTTAAAAATGGGCAAAGGAACAACAAAACAAA